>MU864397.1:0-196253 GCA_033296905.1 Podospora australis | reverse complement strand
AACGAAGGTGACTCTTGGCGAGCTCATCGCCCGATAGATCTACCACGTCCATCCTACCAGACTCCTTGATACGACCGATGACGGTCTGAAGCTGTTGTGCCCGCTCGTTGCCTGGGGCAGTCAGCGAGATGCCGATGAGCACATTTGCTTCCTCCTCGTTGGCGTAGCGATAGCTAAACTCGGTGACAGAGTGGGGCATCACAGCCTTGATCAATTCTGCAAAAGCTCCCGGTCGTTCGGGGATCTTGGCGGCCAAGAGCGCTTCCCTTCCTTCGCCATAGGTGGCACGAGCAGCGACAAAGCCCAGGCGATCGAAGTTCATGTTTGCTCCCGAGGTAACAGCAACAAGCGACCTGGTAGGGTCGCTCGACGGGTTGGCAGCCACCCACTTCTTCAGCCCAGCAATCGCCAGGGCGCCCGCTGGCTCGATGATCGATCTGGTGTCTTCGAACATATCCTTAATGGCAGCGCAGGCCTCATCGGTCGTGACGCGCACCATCTCGTCCACCACCTCTTGACAGATGCGGAATGTCTCCTCGCCCGTGACCTTGACGGCAGCACCGTCGGCAAACAATCCAACATCCTTGAGGAGCACACGCTCTCCCTTGTCCAAGGATTGTGTCATTGCATCGGCATCATATGTCTCCACGCCGATGATTTTTACATGCGGCGCAATGCGCTTCACATAAACACCAACACCCGCAATCAAGCCGCCGCCACCGACGCAGCAGAAGATGGCCTCAAGCTTTTGGAGGTTCGTCTGCGATAATATCTCCATGCCGATGGTTCCCTGCCCAGCAATGACGTACGGGTCATCAAAGGGTGGAATGTTGATCAGGCCATCCTGCTTCTCCCGGCGAGCACACTCCTCCTTGGCTTCATCGAAATCAGCACCGTGAAGAACGACATGGCCGCCCATTCGTGACACGTTGAGGTGTTTGATGCTAGGGGTACCCTTGGGCATCACAATGGTTGCAGGGATCTTGAGTTTGCGGGCCGAGTAGGCAACACCCTGAGCGTGATTACCAGCACTGCAGCATACAACGCCCTTCCAAGACTCGGCAGGATCAAGATGCGCCATCATGTTGTAGGCACCTCGGAGCTTGAAGCTAAAGACGGGTTGCTCATCCTCGCGTTTCAGCAACACCTTGCATTCAAGTCGGTTGCTCAGTCCGACAGCATGCGTCAATGGTGTTTCCTTGCATACCTCCCGCACTCGGGGGTATGATGTGATTATAAGGCGGAGATACTGAAGGTGGGTTTAGCATCATCCTTCGAACACCAGAACAGCGAATGGATGACTCACATCTGGGTTACCGTTTGGTAGAAGAAACTCATCAGGCACGATCTTTTTCAGATGTGTTTTCCGATCCTCTGACGATAGCGTTGGCTTCGCGCTGTACTCTGTAAGAGAGAAGCTGCTCAACGATGGTGTTCTCAACAAGCCCCCATCCATCCCCCCATTGCGGACGGCTGTGGGCGGCTGTGGTGCACCGTTGATACGATTAACTGCCGACTCATTCCCTGCTCCGTTGATCTGAAGTGGCGTATCGTTTATCCCAGAGGAAGACATATTCGTCAAATTGTTTACAAGAGGTAACGGGCAAGTCGGTGAGGTGAGCCTTGAGTAACTGAACTAAAGCTTCCACTAAAAGGCCGCCGAAACCGGGGACTTTTGCCCAAAAGTTTTAGTGGAGACTCGCCCCAGTGCCAAGCGAACGATAACACCCAGCTACTTCTTACGTCTCCACCAAGATCGCCCACCCTTGTCTGCTGCGATCGAAATCCCATTCAAATGCGGGACCACGCTTGATTATCAAAACCGTCACAGCAAACCTACATACACCCGACGGCCATTCCATCACCACAGAACACCATTGCTTGCGTCGCGATATCGCCAGACTACCCATCCGGCCCTTTCCTAGTCTAATTTTACTTAGAAAGTGTCACGAGCCGAAAAAATTGAATCCATCATGTCTAACGGACCGTTATCTGGACGACCCCTCCCATCGTCGTTTGACGGTAACGAGTAAGCAGAAAAAAACATGGCATTGCAACAGTCTCCGGCGGTATCTGGTCAAAACGTAATAAGCTGCCGGGGGCCGAAGAAGTGGATTCAGGAGCTGACACTGGGTGTTTCTTTGGTAATAGTGATTTTTATAATGAGTCTGGGTTCCAGAAGATCCTCCGTCGCCTCAAGGAAGAACCCCTCGTGCCGATTGGTGCCTTGCTCACCGTTGCCGCCTTCACAAATGCCTATCGTGCCAGCCGCACGGGTGATCATCACAAAGTTCAGCGCATGTTTCGAGCCCGTGTAGCTGCTCAAGCCTTTACAGTCGCAGCAATGGTAGCTGGCGGATGGTATTACCAGGAAGACCGCCACAAGAAAAAGGAGCTGTGGAAATTGCAGCAACAGCAGGAAGCCGAGGAGAAACGCCAAAAGTGGATCAAGGAACTCGAAGCCCGTGATGCGGAAGACAAGGCCCTGAAGGAGATGCTAGAGAAGAGACGGAAGAGAGCTGCCGAGAGAGCTGGCGGTACTGGGTCAGAAGCTATCGCCATCCAAGCAAGAGCAGCCATGAAGGATTCCAAGCACGACTTCGCCAAATCGGAAACGGATGGTGTAGAAAACACGGAGAACGATGCAAAAAACCAAGAAGGCGGAGTTCTTGGCTCGTTGGGCGGATGGTTTGGAGGTGGCTCGAAGCAAGCGCCGCAGGACTCTGTGCAGACTCAGGATATTCACTCTGACGATTCCAAGAAATGAAGCTAGACCGTCAAATCAAGAAATGCCCCGGACTGCTAATCGTAACAACAGTTTAGTAAATGTAGTATATAAGACTTCGTGGATTCACGGCTCAAAATATCTTGGGATGGATCAGTCCCTCTTCTTCCCTGTCTCCCTGTCTAAAGAAAAAGGGCCCAACAAGCAGCGAAAGCTCAAAAGCTGTGTTCATCGTGAAGATACCGCAATATCCATCCCGAGGCCTGGGGCAGCTCCAGCCCGCCACTCCAGCTGGTGATTCTGCCGGCGTGGAGATCACATCATACTCCCTCCGCTCCGGTTGCCCCCAATCAAGCCGGCCATTTCTAATAACGCCCGGTCTGCTTCAATGTCGCCTGTGCCTAAATTGATCCGCCTTCTGGCCTCAGCTTCCCTTGCCTCCCAGGCCCATCGTTCGGCTTGATGCTTAGCTTCTGCGTCCCCTCCACACCCCCAGACCTCAATGCTGGATATCTCAAAGCGGTCATCAAAATCAAATTTTCGAGCTATGCTGGGCTGGAAAGCACCACCATGGGACGTGTAGTGGTGTTGAAAACACCCAAATTCAAAGCTACTGTCCAAAACCAGCGAAACCGGCCCCAGTGCGAACACGTTTGCTCTTCGATATGCCTGTGTTGGCTGCGGCGGCGGGCACCCGAACGCAACTCCTCCGATGGGAGTGGACGGCGAAGGCTTCATAAACGAGGCATAGTCCTTGTTACCCTTAGAGGCACGAAACACATCGTGAATAGGTTGAAGCTGGAACAAAACAGTGTCCTCGTCACCGAAGCATTCTCGGTGAGTGTGTTTCCACGGATGCTTTAGATACACGCCGAAGGTTAGCTTCTGGTCGCTCCCATGACTGCCCGACGGAAATCGCTTTGAAGGAAGGGTCGACAGAAAGCCCGCTTCAGCCCCCTTCGTTTTGTACTCGTTCCCGTGTGGTAACCGTGTACCGGATACTAAGAGAATGGTAGGGGCTCTCCAGTTAAACACTTTTGATTCAAAACTGCCCATGCTGAAACCGTCCTCATCCCCAGAGTATAACAGACGCAGTCTGCGGAATAAAGATTCTCCAGGGATGAAGAATGAGAGTTGTGACATGAGATTAAGATCCATAATGGATCCGGTGTCTTGTAACAGAGGCTGGACCACCTCAGGTGGCAGAGTTGACGACACGGGCTTTTCGTCCCGGCGTTTATGGAAATCCAAGTCCTTGGCAAATAAAAAATGTTCGAACAGAGGGGCTAAACCGTTAAATATGTACGGTAAGGACGCAGGAATAACATCGTTGAAGCGGGTGAATTTGATACGAGGTGCGGCCTCTGCTTCGACAAAGGAAGCCAAAATGCAATCCGCAGTCGCCCTTAGACTCTCTAGCCCACCACCAACTATTCGATTGGAGTACCATGATAGACTTTCTTGTGGATTCAGTGGTGCAATCAAGAGCAGAAGCATCAATAACCTCCGCCAGTTGTCGGTCGGGATTATGGCGCCATTTATTGTAGGGGCATTTCCGTACGTGATGGCATTGATATAGTCCATGGAATCGAGGGCGGCAAGAACCAGTTCATCAGCGTCATCATCGCCCTCGTCGTCGCCCGCAGCGTCAACGGCGAACCCATCACCCTTGTTGCTGACCTGATCGTCCTCCGACCTGGTAATTTCTGTCAGCTTGCGGTCATAGACCGCCAAGCTCTTGAACAGAAGTTTTCTCCGATCTGTAGCGCCTTTGGCTAGAACCCGCTGATACCGCTCGGTCATGATTGTGATAACGATGACCATTTGTTCTACGCCTAGAACCGCTGGGGCATCCCGCAAAAAAGGAAAAGCGCCCAGATATGACATCATCTGGAAGAGTACAGGCGAAGCACCTAGGGCGTCAGGAATCTCGAGGTAACGTGCGATAGTATCCTCTTTCAAGTATCGAACGGTTTGCTCTTGATCGGCGAGGTTTTTGAAGACCTCTTTGAACGAATATAGCTCGAGCGGCGTGAAGCATTTTTCGGCGAATTTGTTGGCCTGCGAGGGGAGACACGTATTAGTCGGACAGGTTGAAGAGGTCAGGGTTGTTGTCAACACTTGAGTTATCCGACTCACTAGTTCTTTTGCCAACTCTTCATGCGAGGGGGGGGCCCGCTTCTCATCAGATTGAGCTTGTCCCATCTTCAAGTTGCCAAGGGAACAGCTAGCCGGGCATCAAGGCCAGAATGATGGTGATCTGCGAATTATAAACCCCTACAAGAATCTAACCCATTACCAGAAAAGTGAACAACTTATGAGGTTAGGAAACAATAGCATGTCAAGATTTATCGACAAATCTAACGAATCTTGATGGTGGTAATAGTGGGATTTGGAGTGTAGGGAGATATTTGCTAAGGTATGTATTGTGCCGGCATGCACTGCCCCGCCCTGATCGGCCTTGCCTTCAAACCTCTACCTACCATCCTGCCTTCCCGACTTTAGGAGCAGGTAACAACACCCCGCGCACTTTGAACCAGCGCCTTGGGCAAGCCAAGTCACGTCGAATCCCAAAAGCGGCCTCGCGTGTCAGATCACCCACTGCAAGGCCATGTCGTACATTTACAAGTATACCTAACTACATGTACATGAGGAGGTGTCACTGAAGGTTCCTGTTATGAGTTAACATTCTGGATATATGGCAAACACTGGATGCACGTCAGATGAGAAGAAACTTCACTGGAACACCATATGAGAGGAGTATATAAGTATACCGTATACCTGGCCAGGTGCCATTGTAAAAGCACACCCTAGGTTATACAGTACGTTTTCGATATGAAACTGCCCATTCCGGTGGGGGGCGGGAGCGTGCCAGGCTGTTCCATCTCCCACTCATGAAGGGACTGTACACTGTGGAGTGTATAACCGTACAGCAAGATAATGGAATGCGGGGAAATCCCCCAAACATAGGCGCATAAGTGATGCCAAGAGTAGGTATGTACGTCACTGCTGTTATTACTGTGTAGCTGAGACAAGGATGGCTTGACGCTTGTTTGTCTCCTAAGGCCCTTCTGCGTGTCCAAGATGTGCATGGGGTGATCCAATCACCTGTTGCCCCGCCTGTCTGTGTCTACATGTAATGTATGTACATACATACATTCGAATACTCGACGGGGCAACGCATCAATCAGCTGCTCCCCTCCCCCTCATCTGTGTTCCAAGGTACAAAAACAGCTGGCTTTCCTCCTTTAAATTGAGCTTAGGCTGTATCCTCGCATATCCACTTTCAACGACGAGCTCTCTTCATCTGATTCCCGATTTTGAAGGACCCAAAGAAGTCACAGCTCCAACACCATCATGTCCAGCAACGAGGGCAATGTTGACAAGACACCCATCTCTCCCAGTCGGCCCAATGTAGAAAGAAAGAACTCCTTGGAGCATCACTTGGCGCATCGCCCAGAACGCCAGGAGCTAGTGGACAGAAACATCCTTCCCGCCTCCACGGCCGCCCCGGGAATTCAAGCGCAGCAGAGAGAGGTGAGCCATTGGATATACCTGCTAGCCTCGCTGCTGGTATTGGGGACTGACAGCGACTTTCATTGTTTGTCAGCTCGAGAAGCATATGCGTGCCGACTCACTCAACGAAAAGATCGCACACCGTCCCGCTCCCGAGACTGTCCTCGAGAAGCACATTCTCCACGAGGATCCTCGTTCTCCCGAGGACAAATATGCCGAAGCCATTGAGGAAGAATATGCCAAGCGAGAGGGTGGTGCCTGAGCCTCATCTCAGGGTTCCAATCGAGACAACGTCGGTGAGTTGGCTTCGGAGAGAAACAGTACCGCAGAATACTTTCCAGAACGACGGATAATAAAAATATGAATGTGATGGAAGGGGGAAAAGCGTGAGGCAGAGAAAGAGTCGAGCCTCCCGTTGCATGGGTTTCCTAGGAAAATTTATCTAGGATATGCGAGGAATACATTTCTTCTTTGGCAGCCAGACAGATGACGATCTCTTGTTCTGATACCGAATTACATGCGGGTCCTCCGAGGGATCGGAGGTGGAAGGAGATTCAGCCACTTCTCAGGGTGTTATAGAATCAAGCACCTGTGGTACAGCCCGAGCTCAGCAGTCAACCTGCGGAGTTGCAACCTGATCCATGATAGAGATTCTGACCTTTAATGAGGGGACGAAACGGCCACGCAGTACAGGCGTCTTTTGGCCTGACGGTGTTCATTGTCGATCCCTTCCATCTACTTCGTACAGCTCGATACTGCTCAAAGTCACCCCCTGCAGAACTTATGTGCCAACTTAGAGGATGTTATCACTTCCTGGGCTCCATATCTTTCCGCTTCCTTAGGTCTAGGTTCGTCTTAGGACTTGCATTATCTTGTGAGCGTGTTACTAACTCTTACTATTCCGAACTGGTCTTGATCTTCCATTGCCACTATAGCACCATCGCCACCCCTTACCAGTAAGATCGTATCTTCCCCTAGGCACGCTAGGGTGGCTGTCGATGAGGACTGCCATTGCCAGACGTGGATCACATATCCAACTCTGTACTATTTACATACATGTACATACACTGCCAAATTCCTCTCCGTCTATCAATCGCAGCCTCCGGCCGCAGCCATTCCTTATCCGAAAGAGAGGGGGACAAGCCCAGGAAACGCCAAGCACCTCGCTCGGCCGAGAATACTGTTCGTGTTGTAATATTTTTTTTCAGAACGACTGGACCTTAGAAACAATGCACTGTCCCGGCCTCGCTGTCCCTCCAGTGACAGCTAGAGACGGACTAAGTCTCAAGACTGCCCCTGCGGTTCGTCATGCTCCTCCTGATCCGGTGGTCTTCCTCTTCTTCCTGGTGAAGCTCCTCCCCCGGAAGCCGCACAGCCCTATCTAGTGCAACAGGGAGACCGCGGTGACGACCGCGAATCATGACTGCGCAGAGCACCAACTTTGATGCAGGGTGCCACGCACCACTGAAACTATATGCCTCATTGCTCAAGCCAACACTGATACCTACACAGCCGTAAGCAGATACTACTTCAAATATGACGTTGAAGACGCTGAAGCCGATAGGATCCCCCATGAAGTTGCTCGTGTTGATTGTTACAATGACCAAGACGGCGATTACCAACCACCAAAGATCATGCGCCAGTTGCCCCTGAATCTGCTGACCGATGAAGCTAATGCGTGACTCGGCTCCTTGGTGCGGAATCGGGGGTCTTGGTCTAGCGCCGACCCCTTGCCAGGTGAAAGCTCGGGTCAGTGCCCGACCTACGGTGGCAGCTACGCTATCTCGGCCAAGTCGATATGTGTCCAAGTACGGGTGAGGGTTGCGAGAATTGCCTCGGTGCAGTCGCTGTTCGGCATCCCCGCCCATAATGTCGTCCTCGGTATATATACCGAGAGACCGCTCCTCATAGACGTTGGAATGCCTCATTGTAATGACAACGGGGTACGCAGAGATGTACATCATTATAACATAAAGTACTTGGAGTCCGATGTAGACCGAGGCGATAGGGACAACGTAGAAACCGCCTGAGCGAACAGCTGGAGTGTGTTGTTAGTGAGAGAATGACGCTGTAATATCGCAAATCAGAGTTGCTGTGGTCTTACCGATTGCCTGGAACAGCCCGTCCAGAACGCGTGAGCCTGGCGGGATGCTTTCAATCGCCGGGTTACCAAGATTAAGAAGTTCAAATGCTGCCCAGTCAATGCTATTCAACAAGACCAGCATGAACAGCAGCCACCAAGTAGCTCGAGCTGGGAACAGATTGGTGTAGACTCGGCGGGGATACTGAAGAATAAACCGGAACGTGTCTTTCAAAGCAGACAGCTCGCCCTCCTCGGTTGCCAGATTCATCATGACTAATAGCGTCGATATAATAAGCCTCAAAAAGATAGGATATGCCGTATTGCCGGCGAGGATGAGCAAAGCCATTGTGATCAGAACAAAATACGAGTTTTGAAAGGGAATCATGTTGGCATCCAGTAGGGACATCCCTGAGTTGTTGAACGCCGACGCACCGTTGAAAAGGCCTAGCCACCAAGGGTTGATGCCGTTTTGCAGAGGCGGACCGGGTTGGTTGTTATTTAGCCACGCTCCAAGTGCAAGACAGCCCAGAAGCTGCCACAAGACAAAATACAGGGGCACAATAACGGCCAGGACCTTCAGAGCCCGATACTCGCAGCCGCCAAGATGCTCACGCTCTGCCCGGCTCAGGTTGTAAAATTGAGCATTTCTCCCGCCGGGGTGGCGTGTAAGGAAGTGCCGCATGTCGCCATCGCGCTTGTCGCCCTCCGCCAGCTCCCCGTCATTCAGAACCCTGCGGTTTGGTTGAGTGTCGCGGTACTGGGTAGCTGTAGAGGTTGCGGTACCACGTGTGCCCGGGTGAGGGTCATCTGCAAAGACGATGTGTGGAGGGCTACTGGGGCGATCTTGAAGTGCCACTGGGGTAGTTTCCTCCAAACCCAGAGGGTCATCTCTTGTAGGAATAGAGGTGAACTCCGTCGATCCTGTTGACAATCCCGCCATTCGGAAAGAGAGAAGATGCTGCCGCCTTGGTAAACTGATGGCGCTGCCCCCTCGATTCGCCGTTCGCATTCGCTCTGTTCGCATCACATCTTTGAATCGTTGCTCAAAAGCCCGTTTTCTGGCAATAACAGTCCATATTGAAACCCAGATAGAGCTGCCGAATATTACAAGCAGGAAGAGCATCGTTTGCTGCCAAGATGTGACCTGACTTAGGTTGACCGTGTTCAGACCAGCTTCCGTCATGGCGCTGACGACAAGAAAGAGGCTATCGGTATAGCTGAGACTCCGCGATGGATTGGAAGACCCCCAGAAAACCAGAGACATGACCAGACACACGCTAATGAAGTATGCGTAGTGAACCGTGATGAAGTTCAAGGGCGGAAGGCAAGAGCGAATTCGAGTAGCGACCGCAATGATCCATGGGTAACGATGCAAGCTCCCATCTTGCCAGTGAGCCATGTCTGAGCACCTGAATGCTCTACAGACTCAGATGCTATCTTGGACGTGAAGCGGAGAAAAGACTTGAGAGTGGTGTGAAGGGATCCTGAGTGAGAGTGAGGTCGTGGGTGGTTTAATCGGGGAAAACTCCGGAACGAGTTTACGACCACATGCATTCTATCGAACTGCGGCCGCTCAAGCGTGCTACTCTTCCATAGGTGAGCACGAAAGACGAGAAATTAGTCGGATAAATGCAACGAGATGGCCCACGGTGGGCGAGTGGGACGCGTTGAACTGCGATGAAGACTGTGTGTAATGAGACTGGTAGGTGCGGTAGGGGTAGGTAGGCCGGTTGGCAGAAAACTCTACCTGGCTGGGTACCTGCACACCGTTGGATGAATGGGCAATACGAATAGATATCGACTTATATCAGTGATATATGCAGGGCAGGAACAGCCAACCTGAATGGATGTGGCTCTGATGAATGGGGATGTAATCCTGATCATGGGACCAGGGGAGCAAAGCACATTGATCTGGTAGGGATTGAGATGGAAGTATACTCGCAATCCGGCCCTAGCAAGTTTCTTACATACCGAAGGTGGGTAGTATACCGCATATCGGGTGCACATCCATCTACTTTCTTTTGAGACGTTAGGATCTGGGATCAGGACGGAGGCCCCTAACACTACAGATGCCATCCATTTAGCTGCTGCATCTGTTAGATGTCCGGCACTGGCCGTCAGAGTCTCTCGAACCAGCAACAAGCATTCCAATCAGTCTCGCCTGGCCCCTGCCTCATGCGAGTTGGGACTCTCAAATGGTCAGTCCCCGACAGTCTGTCAAAAAAGAACAAAGGCAACCGGCTGGCTCAGCCCTACCAGAAGAGGTCCGGGATGACTAAGTCAACCTCTTGAGCCGCCGAGAATTCTGGAAACGAGATGCGCGCGTGCCGTATCACCATACAAGGGGGCCGGGGTTAGTCTGTCTTTCAACACAACAAAGCGCGAATGCGGACAGTTTGAAGTTTTCCATGTCCGTTACCTTAGGCGCTCGAGAACAGAGTCCAGCACCAACGACAGCGACAGAACACTCAAAGACGAAGTGCAGAAGATGGAAAGGCAAAGCTTTCGAGTCCATTTCAACATAATCAACCTATCACTGACCTGCCCGGAACGCACCCAGTAAGAGTTTCAAGCTCCGTCTGGTTACTTCGTCGCTCCGATCACTGCCACCAAATTCTCCCTATAGCCAATGTACAAATGCCCAATAGTATTTCTGGACTCAGAGTTCGTTGTGCTCCTGAGTATCGTCAGTATCGGCAACCAATGTCTCCACCACCTCGGCCGCCTGCTTCACTGCGCTGGCGACCTTTTCGACCACCTTACCAGACGCAGAGGACGCAGGGCTGTCAGCGGTAGTCTTGGTGACGATCGATTCGGGTTTGGGTACACCGTCAATGCCCATCAATTCGGTCTCGAAAACTGGATATGGTGCGTCAAAATCAGTAGGCGCTCGGATTTGCGGTGTGACAGAAGAACGGAGATTTCGTCTCATATCACAACAGATACAGCAGATGACAGGGCTCTAGAAAACGACATACCGAGGGTAGAGCCCGCAGGAATGGGGCCAACGTTACGCTGGCCATAGCCATAGCTTGGGCCAATGGTCAAGGTCCGCTTCTCACCGATGCACATGTCGAGAAGACCCTCGTCCCAACTGCTAGTCGTTAGAGCTTCTTCTTCCGTAAGTGTGTAGTAGGTTGATCTCCATACCCCTTGATGACCATGCCAGCTCCCAGATTAAAATCGAAAGGTGTCCCGCGATCGTAACCTAGAGCAGGGAAAACAGTCAATAAGCTACCAGGAACACACTTGACTGAGATGCCAAGAATTGAGAACTTACTGGCGTCAAACTTCTGGCCGTTGGACTTCAGAGTGCCGCTATAGTGCACGCTAATCTTGTCGCCCTTCTTGGTTTTCCGATCACATTCGACGGGAAGGGTAACATCAATGTTGAGGTCATCCGCGGCGAGCACTCCGACGGCAGCGGAGGCCAACAGGGAAAGTGACAGCAAAAGTCCTTGCATATTCGGTAGGTGAATGTGGGTGAAGGTGTGATTTTTTAGATATAGGTTGGTCGGTGAGATCAATCAGTATTTAGCTGCTGTGATCTCAACTTGCGGAAGAGTTCAGTAGTGTAGTTGGATCAGGACAGATGGACAGAATTCGGAGCAAAGCTGTTTTCTTGGAGGTCCCCTAGCTCTCTTCATTAGTAGACTGATTACCTCTCAAGGGTAGCGGATGCTTGGTTCCTTGCCAACGGAGCGTGCTTAACGCTGACGAAATTGATCCACATTGGACAATTACCTACCAGCCCGGATCCCCGCTCAGTAGGTACCTTAGTGGAACACCCTCGTCATAGCAATTCATCAGATAGCTACCTACCTACCTACATGTACGCTGAGGACCTTGAGGGGTGTAACCACGTTATAGATAGAGCTCTCGCATCCAAATCTGATGGACTCCAAATCTTGTGGACGAATTGGCCATTTCCCCTTGAATACTCTCTTTGCCCAACCATATCTGACAACCTTGTCCACCCCACCCACGACTTTGGATACCATCTCGTGCATCTGCAATTTGGGCCTGAACGGTCCATTGAAGCAGCTTCAAAGTGAGCGGGCCGTTCCAGCTGGCTACTGATGTCACGACGCTCGTATCTCGGCAGACCACCGTAGTTGTCGGCGATGTTGTCGACAAAGCCTATCATCGCATCTCCATCTGAAAGGCTTTGTGAGCCTTTTTGCTGCGATCCTGGAATCGAGGCTGGTCGTCAGTCAGCAGAAAGGCTCTACATGAGCTGTTGGTCACATTTGTTCGGATGTACACCAAGTACACCATGCAGGGGGGCAGATTCTATGGAGCCATAACACCCTGAGCTAGCCTGCTAGGCGGACATTTTGGAGCAGATGATATTATCTCATAGGCGTCGTCCGAACATCCTATCTAGGTTGAGGGCCACCAGAAGACTGAGATGGAATTCAGCTCAACAATCCACCACCCTGCCCGTTGACCGAGAACACCCCTTCGGCCGCCTTTTGAGGCATTGCCATTAGATTTGGATAGGCACTATGCTGGGCTTTTTTTACTTGGGTTTTGTGGAAGTGAGATGTCGAAATTACATTTCTTTCAGGTTCTGAGTCACTCATCAAGCACTCAGGTTTCCAGGCATCATAGGGGCTAAAGGCGGAAACGGAAACCTCTTTATGTCTTAAAAGTAGGCAGCCACCTTACGGAGACAGGATGGACCAGTCACCAATCCACTCACCTGGACTTAACATCTCCAGTGTCTCCAAACGGGCACAACTACGTGTAGGTGCAATCAAGTATCAATAGCGAGCTCATGTTGATGCTGCATCGTCACCAACCCCTCGGATGATGATGTGTAGGTAAGGTATCTGCCATTCAGCCTTCAAGTGTGGTGCAGCCAGTATACTAGAAGGTGTAGGGGTTCTCATTAGAGAGTGTCCAATGGGAACCATCCAATCCATACCCTACTGGCCGAAGGTCCAAACAATTAATCCTGGTTAGGAGACCGAGTGGTTTCTCTCAGTCTCACAAGTAAGGTTGGATTTCCATATTCCCACTCTATACCAAAAATCGCAATGCGAATTCTCACCATCATTCTCACCATTACACGCGTGTGTGGTATCTTGCTGCCAACGTACATCCCGTGCGTTACGGGCAGTCTGAGGTAGTAAGTAGACCCCGCTGGGGCAGACACACCAAGGTGTCCCTTGATACCCTGAATTCCAAAGCCAGCCAGCTGCAGGGTCCAATCAGCTATGGTTCGGCTGACTGGTCAATCCCTCATAAGCACGATGCCCCGCCATTGTCAGGCACATTGGGGGTATTTTGTTCTTTTGTTGACTTTCGACTGACCCCCTGAGCCTTTGACTCACTCAATTTCCCCACTCAGTAGGTTCCCATACCGAACAACCAACAAGGCAACTCTACTTCAAACTCGCGGTCTGCCTGGGGCTTGCAGGTGTACGAATTCACCGACCGAACCCAGCACCGCCCTCATGAAAAGACAACGCCTTGGGCTGTGATAGAGAGGAAACAAGACCATGATGTCCGCGAACGAAACAGTTATTGTCTTCTTGTGCGAGGCTAACTCAAATCAAAAGTCATCAAGTGGCCGTCTCATTTTCTATATGTATATATATCCTTATCTCCCTTTCCCTTCCCCATCTTCAATGCAGGCCATTTATTCACAGATATTTCACTGTCTTCTTCACTCAGCTCAGTGTGAATATAATCCAACACCCAGGTGAACATTGTTGCCATAATACGACTTCTCTTTTACCTCAAACACCAATATGCCCTCCCCCAAGCAAAGTAATTTTGTTGTTCACCAGTCTAGCGGCAGGAGCTCACCATACAGCTACTACTCAAGTGGCTCTTCCAACCGCTCGTCCAACCAGTCAACATCCTCACAGCCTTCCTCGGGGGACTACACAAGTTCGTCGGGAGCTTATGACAGCTACACGTATCGGTCTGGTCATGCAGGTACGACTGATATCGTTTAGCAACGAGAGCCCGTCGGCACAAAGCTAACCAGACTTGTGTAGATGACTTTACCGTTCAGGTCAGGGAGAGTGGAGAGAACGTGGTAATCAACCACCATCGGTCCAACCCGAGCTACGACGAGCCTAGGGCTTCCGAATCCCGCGACCCCTACCACTATAACAGCAGCAACCGCCGTAGTAGTCAACGTGGTAGCAAGTCCAGCAAAAAGAACTGACGGAGAGCCGACCTTCGCACTTATGGTACCCTATCCGTATGGGTCTGCCTTTTGTAACTTGCATACGAAGCATGGAGTCAGGCTACGTTTTAGATCACATCCCTCAAGGGTTTGTTAGAATCGGAATATTTATAATATACTTTTACTACTTCGTTGGTTTTGTGATTGGGGAGGTCGATCAGATATAAGGACATTGTGCTCGTGATCAAGCAAAACTTTTGCTCAACTTCTTTGAATACCCTACATGGTAGATGCTCCTCTACTGGAGGATCTCACTGGTCAGGTTTGTCCTTCGGGCTATAATCATTGCCATCTCTGCATGCCTGGCACTCTTCCCCTCTTCTGGAACTGCTTGAATGACCTGAAGCTTTAGTGACGGAAATACTCAAGGGCTCTAGAAGCCTGCGTTTGATATTCATCTCTCTCCTGACTTTGTCTTTGCAGTTACCTCGACTGTGTCGACTAGTCACAGCTGCTTATAGATGAAGCGGCGCCGGAACCGTAGTACCACCTGATCGCCGTCTTCTCCGTATTGGTGATTGCACCCCATGTTGAAACACTCCATGCCCTTTTCCCATTGAATCAGGCTGCCCCAGTCGCCAACAAGGCTCTCTCGAAGTTCTTTATCAGTTCCTGTATATATTGTCTATCCTATTGAACCCCAACTGCCGGGCTAACAAAGAGTGCTGATATTTCACTAGTACTAGGTATTGGTGTGGTTCCGTATGTGTCGATGCAAGATGTTCAGGCCCCAAATATCAACACTAAGCCCCCCAAATACCGGGCTTTGGTTTGTGCTAACGGTTTTTGTCAATATGAGAGAAGTCCTTTTCACAGAGGGACAGAACCCACTGACGATACTTTTGACATACGGTTGACGGACCCGAGAAAAGGTAATGCAGTTGTCTCTCGACATGTGATATACGTGCCCGAGTCAATTAATTGAATACACTCAAAAAGAGAACACTACGACCCGAAACACTCCACAGTTGGAAGTATTTAGAGGTGCTCAGCGTGTTATGTTCCAGGAAAGGCCCACGTATTGTTTAGATAACCAATAAGAGGGTTGGTGAGTGATATTAGGACAATATGCTGGGTTGAATCCCTTATTAGTCAGGGGACAATCATACTGCGTGTTGAGTGTGTAAGCGGAAACGCAGATCTGCTGACATATTGCCAGCCATGAGGTAGCATGCATCTAATCAAAGCGCCTTATTGAGTACAACTTACGCCTTTACGCCTTTACACCTTCTAAACGACCGGAATATAAAAGAATCGCCCAATGTTACTGGAAGTGTTGCTCAAGAGCTTGAAACCCAAGTTGCAGTACCTCCCGGAGCCAAACATCGTGTACACAAACAAGAATGGCCACATGCATAGCCACTGTCCGAGTTGATGGCGTTGACATCTTCTACCGTTCTGCCGGGTTGCCCAGTTCGCCAACCATCCTTCTATTGCATGGTTATCCTACCTCCTCGCACATGTTCCGCAACCTGATACCCCTTTTGGCCATGCGATACCACGTGGTCGCCCCTGACATGCCTGGCTTCGGCTTTACGACTGTGTCTCCTGAGCGACAATACACCTACAACTTTGCGACACTTGCCCGCACGATGGCTGCCTTCGTTGAAGCTTTGTCTCTCAGGAGATTTGCAATCTACGTTTTTGACTATGGGGCCCCTGTTGGATTGCGGCTGGCCCTGTCCCGTCCAGATGATGTTTTGGCGATTATCACCCAGAACGGCAATGCCTATGAGGCTGGTCTAGGGCACTCCTTCTGGGATGGTGTGCGAAAGCTTTGGAGTAAAGACAGCACACAGGCAGACGAGGATGCTCTGCGACCGCAGCTAGAACTCCCGGCTACGAGGTGGCAGTACACAAATGGTTCGCCCCATCCAACCACGATCCCGCCCGAGGCATATCATCTGGATCAAGCACTGTTGGATCGTCTGGGGAACAAAGAGATACAGCTAGGCCTGTTTCGGGACTATGGTAATAATGTGAAGCTGTACCCGCAGTTCCAGGAATATTTCCGAAGGTCGAAAGTCCCAGTTCTGACGGCGTGGGGACAACACGATGAGATTTTTGTGCCCGCGGGAGCTGAGGGGTTCAAAGACGATGTAAAGAATCTTGAGATGAGATGGCTAGATGCTGGCCACTTTGCTCTCGAAACGAATGAGGTACAGATGGCTGAGTGGATCATTGGGTTCCTGGACAAATATAATGTGTTTGCGGAGTAAAAGATGCCGAGGGGAAGAAAGATTAAGTGTGGAGTAGAGAATATCAAGGAATAAAGTCAGGAGAGCCGTCAGCTATATATGCAGCAGCGCAATAACATCCCACGATTGGTCCAGGTGATGTCGTGGTCTGTTGGTCTACCGGCCAGTATCGAATGCTCCAAAGCCCCATCCCCATTGTCCGCCTTAAACGCCTTGAACACCACCCAATGTGCATCGTTCCATACCACTCGAACCTGCACCAGACACACGGTGTTCTTAGAGGCTACTGCATGTCCTGAAAAGTGGAACATGGAATCCAGACATCGACTGTCATCAGCTGATCGTGTAGTTGCAGCAGATTGGAGAGCAGCTACCAAGTCTTCCACGAGAGCTACCAAGCCGCCATGCTATCGTTCGGTTGGAAATCGCTGCCGCAAGGTGCTGATGCATCAATTTAGGCCTCTTCTGTTCGGATTAGAGAGTCTGAGGGCTTGACCCTCTGCACCCATTCCCTGGAATATCTATATTAGCAACGTGCCAAATGATTCGCGTCCTTTTAGGGGCAAACTCACGTCCAGCTCCCATCGTAAACCTTTCTCGTCTCTGGAGACCCATACTGAGCCTCATTCAGGGCAGTCTCAAGGATGCAGGCTGTCACACCAGTGCCGCAGCTAGAGATGATAGGCTTGGTAGGATCAACACCCTTCTTTTGGAACACTTCCCTCAATTTGTCTGTTGGGAGGAATGCCTTGGTCTGGGGATCTAGCACGGTATCAAAGGGGATGTTGATGGAGCCTGGCATGTGGCCTGACGACAGGCCTGGTCTGGGCTCTGGGTCTTTCCCCGAGAAACGACCATATGATCTCGCATCCAGAATCTGTACCCCTTCGGCACCCTCCTTGTTGAAGTCGACAGCAACCTCCCGCACATCCTCAAAATGTGCCACTTTGTCCTCGTTCATTTCCGGAATGGGATATGTCCCACACTCAACGGTCCACACATTCCCTGATTCTGTTGGCAGACCCTGTTCAACCCACAATCTAAAGTTGTTGAGGATGTGCACACGGGGATGGCCAAAGACCTTCATAGTCCAGCCGACGCGAGGCGCACTGAAGATGCCCAGTTCTTTGCTGTCATATACCACCACTGTATCCTCGTGCCGGATTCCTAGCTCGCTCATGGCCGCAGCGAAGTCTTTTGGGTTCGGGAGCATGTGGGGGTACTCGCTTCGTTTATCGATGACCTTGTCGAGGTCGAAGAAACGGGCTTTGGGGATTCGCTTCTCGCGGAAAACCTGAATGCCGGTGCGCCCTTCCGGGTCATTGGGTAGAAACCACGATGCGCACAAGGGGATCACACGCGGCTCTGAGGAAATGGGCGAAGGGGGTGCTTTTTTGAGGGCCTCTGCGAGCTCTTCGGGAGTCACAAGGTAGTTGGAGAATGACCGGCGAGAACCAGCTTGAGCGGCCGATCGACGGAATTGTTGCGAGCCACACTGCGATATTGTTACCCGCAAAGGGCGTAGGGCAAAGAGAGTAGCCATGATGGCAATGTGTGATTTTGTAGCAGTAATTGAGGGCGAGATGTTTATCGTCTTCACCAGAGTTATTGGGGTCAAAGAGACGGGTGGCTGAAGCTTGCGATAAGCGAAGCAACGAAACGCCAAGTGACCGTCCACCTCGGGATCTTTGACCTTCTCTGTTCCCGAGAAATGAAAGAAAGATTCAGAAACGATCTGCCTATTTCCTAGGGACTGTAACACAGGGTGGTGATAGATAGTTTTAACAGAAGAAGTTCTGCACAATGTAAACCAGAGACGATTAACTTCACTGAGGTGCGGGGTTCAAACTAGGTAGCTGTATTTTGTCGTCGACGGTTTGGCTGTAGATTACTATCGATCTACAAGGGAAAAAAAGCTGGGAGCTGCTAAAACATAATTTCTGCGAAGTACGAAGTAGGTGGGTACCTTTTCCATAGCCAAGGCGGTGGGCGCATTTTGATTGAGGAGCTTGGGCCTGGCCGTTGCTGCTGTCACACCGCCGATAAGACCGGCGTTAAGTGCTTTACTTGTACGCTACATATCAACAACGGGTCATGAACTGAGTTCCGCTTGTTAACATGAGTCGCCTCCTAGGGTCGAGCTGAACCTCTCTGATCCGCTCGGTAGGTACCTACCTACTGTGCATTGGTTTAAAAATTTAAGCAACACGAACCTGCCAGCACCAAACTTCATTCAATTTTATAGTACCTAGTCGGGTATACCAATACAGCAAGCCTCTAGAACCTGGAAGCTACCTACTTCAAAGATGAAGGTGAAAATCAAGAAATGGAATGCAGTCGCAACTTGGCGATGGGACATACCCGACGACGATGTCTGCGGTATCTGCCAAGTGCACTTTGACGGGACATGCCCGGCGTGTAAATACCCTGGAGATGACTGTAGTCTCTGTGAGTGGAACATTAATCTTCAACCCCGCGCATACGTTGCCTGGTCTTGAAACCTCGTAGCTAACATCAAGTGCTATACTAACACTAGTATCTGGAAAGTGTGGACACAACTTTCACATGGTAAGCTGGCGGACTGGCAGTTTGCTTTGCTCTCTTATTTTTCGTGTTCCCACTTCTAATCCTGTTTGCTCTCCAGCACTGCGTTGTCGAATGGTTGAAGCAAGACTCATCCAAGGGCCAATGCCCGATGTGCAGACAGAGTAAGTTCTTTTTCACCTCCACAAGAATGCGGCTGACTATCTCTAACATCGGGAAAGAGTTCGAGTGGGGTAACGAGCAGCCAAACGAGACATCAGTGGACACATCTCGAGCACCTGTTGTGGCTCAGGGAACAACTGGGCCTTGAAACGGCCTTAATTAGGGAACAGGGCTTTTGATATTGAGGAGTCTGTATCTGTTTTGGTTTGTTTGTTACAAAGTACTGGCATACCAAATGCCGTATGATAACAGACAGGAGGTGTTCGGTCGATGCCCTCCGTTTTGCCTTTTCCTTCCTTCTCTCTCTTTTTATTTCAGTAGCCTCTTGGAATGAAGAGTTTCTTATCTGCATGTGAATAACATCTCGATTACCTGCTAGGTTACCTTACTTACAGTGGGGGCATGGTGCACAAATTCAGGGTGTGCGAGCCGAGCCCACGACACCAACCCGTTCTACGTGATCCACTTGTTCGGGAGTTCCCACATGCTAGCCGACGTCACATGTGCAATCACCGGCTTAGTGTTGCCTGATACCCTGGCGATCGAGCTGAGAGGTCAAGCAGATAAGATAAAAGCAGAGCGCCCACCAAGTACCTACCGCATCTACTCAGCAAGGTCAAAACTGAGCTTACCAAGGAGGGCAGCTTGCACGTGACCTCCCTCAGATTGAGGTCCCACTCTGGCGCTGAAAAAGAAAAAGAATTGCTCTTCATACACAGCAGAAACTCCCAGATTTCCCTCAACAGCTAGACCGCCCCACATCGCTCAGTTTTGACCTCGCTAAGTAGATGCGGTACAACAATGCTCCTGGGATCGTATCCGAAGTACACCATATGCAGATACATACATGCATCATACATAATTGCAGCTGAACCATGTGGGAATGCGCAATGCGCACCAGAGCAGCCTGCAGTCTTCTTTGAACCGACCGTCTTGGGCTCCTATGATCACATTGTCTTGAATTACCTACATATTCAACCTTACGTCGTCGGAGTACGGATTTCACAGGTGCAGCATGCCGAACCTGGGCGCAGGACCCGTCAGGTTTATATGCAGCCAACCTCTCACCATCGATTGTCACCATCTCGCAAATTCCACCTTCACATAATAAGGTCTGGCTTCGCAATCAGCTGGCGTTGTTTGAACCACAGCTAAGACAAGCAATGGCCGAACCCGAGACTGATCGGCCCGGGTCCTCCAGTGCGGCGCATCGTGCTATCTCTATCCCAACAAGCCTAAGCCCAAGCACTCGTCCTCTGGCAGGCGGCAGATCAAGTCGGTCAAGCTTACGACGCGAACTAGACGTTCAGGATATTGGGCAGGATTCCCGACCAGCGTCTGCAGCCGAATATTCAAGGCCAGAACACAGAGCAGCTCCTTCACCGGAACCTCGCCCAGACGACATTGATCGCGAGAACAAGAATAGAAACCAGCATGAGCCCGGAAATAATGACGACAGCCACGATTTCAATGACGATGACGAAGGCAAACATCTGCCATACTATTCGGCGTCGGCAGATTTTCCTCCACCGCTGCCTACCCCCCAAAGTGGCTTCGCCCCTCTGTTTACGTTCCTGACATCCACCTCGCAGGATGGCATCCAACAAACAATACATTATCCTACGGTCCGCTATGTATTTGCAGACGATGATCCCGAAATCTTGACAGCAGAGCTGGCACAGCATCATCACAGCTATGACGAAGAAGACGAAGATGTAGACTGGGAGCGCAGCCCTAGGGACCGAGCGCTGATTATAGATATGGAGCGCACTTCTGACGGAGCAGGCCTGGAGGTAGCCTGGGCGAGCAGTCTGTCTCCAGACTGGGCTGTGACGTCGGCCAGGGTGAGCACGCTGCAGAGCGGCAATGGTGGCACCAGCGGGGGGCTGATGCTCCGAATTGATGGAGTGAGCCTCGAAGAGACCTCTGCGGCGCCAAGCCCGGTTGACAAGGTGCCAAATCCTGAAGCCGATTTGCAGTCTTCCGGACCAAGTACCGCGCGACAGCAGGACGACCAACAATCACAGTCAACCGAGGTAGAATATGGCACCTTGCTCCTCGAGTTTGAAAGGCGGATGGAGATCCTTCGGAGAGTAGCCGAAGCAGGTGCGGAACGGCAGCGGATACTTCGGGATGCGGGTAGTACCGTGGTCGACTTCTCCCTTTTGCCGGGAGCTGTTGCTCAAGATGATACACATGGTTCAGGAGACGGTAAACACTGATTTGAGAAGATTGGCTTAATGCAGCCACCTATCTAGTTTCCAAAACGCATCACGTCGTCGGTTGCTTTGGTGTCTCAACCCAAGGCAGCAAGATCTAATTACCACAGTCAGCGACTTTCCAGGATGGTTCTGAAAAGCTGAGAAGATTAGAAAAAAAATGAACACAGTTAACGAAAAGAAACGATGAGACTTGTATTAAACACTATAATAGTGCAATTTCGCAAGATTCTTAGAAAAGCTGCTCGCGAACAGAGATGTACCTGCAACGCCGCCCTTTCGACTCGATATATCCTTGTGCAACCGTTCGCAATGCTAACCGAAACACTCCTCTACAAGCAACGTGGGCGAAGAAAGCGCTCGAAAATGCCTGCCAAACGAGAAGATGAAGGCAGATGCCGAATCCTTCTCAAAGACATCAATATACGCGCCGAGCCCATATTTGACAATCGAGGCACCATGAGCTTGGGACAATCCATGTCTCCCTTGAGAAAATGACCGCCAGCACCCAACACCAACGCTCTGAACAAGAACAACCAGATATGAGCCAAGTAATATCCCATCTTTCGCCCTACACCCCCACTGCACGAGGATTTTTTAAAGCAGCGCTATCCGCTCTTCAGGAGCGCAACGTTAAGGGAATTTGTAGCCATGCGCCGAGTCCAGCACGGCCGTAGTATTATAATGTAAACGAGATTTAGTCTTCGGAATCTGTAGGCTCTAAACCTTCCCATATCACGGCACGTTTAACGACAGGAAAGTCAGTCTCCTGATGGGACGCCCCCGCCATATCCCGTATGCGGTTGAAGCGTCTCCGCGAAAGCTGGGAGAATGGCCCAGAGTCTGAGTTGATCGAACGGCTTGGGATCTCTATTTCGGGGCTGGAAAGCTCAAGGGTTCGGGCGTTGTTCATGCGTAGATCATCTAGTACACCGCGACCCAATAAATGCCGCTTCGTCTCAGCGGGAGCGGGAGCGGGTGTAGTAGTGGGTGCAGGGACCGGGGCCGCATTATTGTTGCCGCCGCCTCCTCCGCCGCGGTTTGCCATAACGTAGGCAACAACAGCACCAACAATGATGAGAATGATAATGACTGAGGGCATGCAGGTTAGCCAAGAAGAAGAAGAAGAAGAGCCAAAGCGGCTGGTTGAGGATTGACATACCACAGATACCCAAGCAAATCCACTTCTTTTTGCGCGTTTTCCTAGCTGTCGTTACAGCAACCTCGAGCTGCTCGTTCGCTTTGCCCATGTCCTCAGCGGCTTGCTCTGCGTTGTGATCGATAGCCACGACAGCAGCCTCCTGCTTGATCAGGAGCGATTGCATGTCGTTCAACAGGTCGATGAGCTCTCCTAGTCGCCTCTCCACCTCCTGCATTTCGCGGTGACGATCTCTGACAGCACTGAGCACAGTGTTTGCTTGGCCGAGACGGTTTCCCTGCATCAGAGCTTGCTGAAAAATGGACGGGTCATTTCTCTCCACCGCTGCCCGGATTTCTTCATCGCTGGCATCTCTGTTGACGATTCGGACTTGGCGCTCCATCTGCTCCTGCATTCTCTTTCTCGAATCATTCTCTATCTTCTGGAATTTGTTGATTGCTGCTTTTAGCTGTCGCTCCGTCAGACCGATAGGCGCACGGTTGGAATTGTTAATGCCAGGGGTCTGCTTCAAATTTTGAACGCGATCCTTCAACGTATGGAATTTGCCCATGATATTCGTCGTCTCAGCCTCGATCTCCTGCTTCGTGTCAGAGGTCGCCGATTGGTCTGCTTCGGTGCGGAATCGGCTGTGTAGGCCGGAGAGGTAGTCTAGCTTTTTGTCCAGGTTTTTGATGTCGCTGCCGATTGCTGAACACTTCTGTAGGATCGGGTCCTGGCCCCCAGATAGCGACTCCATCTCGACATTTCCAGCTGTTTACTCGTTTGATGGTTAGCTCGCGCTTCTTTCCACTCCAGAAAGTGACACCGGGGTCCACAAACCTGCATTTCGGTCATCGAAAGGATTGCTGTACCCTCCTGGGCTATTGCCTCCTTGGTTGTACCCGCCTTGTCCGTATCCTCCTCCTTGATTATACGGGTTGTTGCTTGGGTTATAGCCGGCGTACTGTCTCATGATTAGCTTCAGGGTTGGGTAGCACTAAAGGGGACGAAGATCGAGACAAAGTATCGTTATCCCCAAGTGCTCGGTTCAACAGACAGACACTCCCGAGATGTCCCTAAACCAACGAGGCAGGTTTGAGGTGTAACTGAATTGGAAAATCCAGAAAGGCCATGGCTTGAGCGAGGAGTCACCGTCGACGTCTTGTACTTACACTCATCTTGGCTGAAGCTTGGAGTGCGAGCGCGCCCCTGCTCGAATAAAGATAAAAGATTCGAGGCTACCTAGGAGATTACACGTATCTCGGTGGTAATGAGAGGGTGAGATGTTGTTTGCTGGATCAGTAGAGAAACAGGAAAAGAATAAACTCGATTAAAACCGTTAAAGCAAAAAGGCAGAGCAAGGACAAAAATGAGGGAAAGATTCAACAGTGGGACAAGCAGCAGCGGTGGGAGGGTCGAGAGTTTTGAATGGTAGGTTGAAGTTATGAATGGGGGATTCTCAGGAGTTCAGCCCAAACAAGGTTAGGGGACTTTCATGCCCCCATGGCGCGGTCTCACATTTGCTGTCGCGGAACAGCCACTTCGCGTCGGGCTGATGAGACCCCTGGCGACAGTTGCTGGGTCCCGTCCATTGGCCTTCTCGGTTGTGGACTCGAAAGGTGTTCTGCTGATCTGTCAAGTACCATACTTCCTACTATGTACCAATCAGTGCCAATTTTCTACCTTGAGAGCTACGTCGTAAAGGAAAATAATAACGTCGGTTGTACAAGCTAGTCTCTCGTGGCCGTGCGGACCAAAAGAAAATGTCCATTCAGGGTCTTGGTCTTGGGAAGGGTTTGAAGCGCGAGTGAATCAAGGCTATCAACTGGGTCTCAAATGTCCGCAAATTCTGGGGTTCGGGACCTGGGCGCCGCCGGCAACGAATTGCGGCGCTTGGTCAGGAACAGCCGGCCTTGGCAACGCAACAGCTTCCAATGCAATGCAGGCCGGGCCAGGGCCCGGCAACAAAAGCCGTTTCAGGGCGAAGATCGCCAGGCACATCCGCTGGTCAAACTCATAGTAACCAACAGTACAAAAAGCATCTACACTATACCTGTTTTTGCTGTCCCCGAATTGAGGGTCACAGCTCGTTGCAACCCCACCCTCGATTCGCGGTGCGAGACCTGCGATTCTCTTTCCTGGAGGTTGGTAGGTGGATCATGGAGAGGAGCAAATGCGCCCATCAGCTCCCCCCATTTGCACGAAAGCGCTGCGAGCAGACACTGAATACACACAGCACGAGCCCTCAATCTAGATTGATTCAGGTAGTCTAACTGGTTTACTTCGTAGGTAGGACAGGATTCGTGATCTAAAGATACCTGGCCTAGACCATTCCTCATTACATACTTCGTATAAGCGCAATGATGAATGCCAGGATGAATGGCAACGAAGCGACTGCAAGCTACCCCACAGTCCACAGTGGGTGGGGATCAGTTTGACAGTTACGAACCACATCTTAGGGCTTGTATGGGCCCATCGGGTTGCTACATTCAAGGCAAGTCGGCACATCCCATGGAGTTGGCCAGACCAGGCCTCTCTGGCGGTCTTCAATGATCACAACATACCCACAACAAGACAAGCATGGCACTTCAGCACTCGTTGTTGTCAGATATATCCGAGTACCCCGGCGCCTACTTCGTACATGTACCTCAATCATTTATTCATCTCGCTCATCATATCTCCTTGATGTGATATTCGTACCTGGCCTCGGATTCCGGAATCTGCGAAACACGAAACATGTTTCCTCAGCGCATCTTTGACGGCCATCGACTGCTATCACCCCTCCCTTCTCCCTGAACACACCAAATCTGACCGTCTCGTAGCAGACTACCTGACATGCCGGACACCAAAAACACCATCTATCGCTAATCTTTATCCCTTCGAGCGTGTCAGATCACAGCATAGGCCGAGGCATAGCTCACGCTAAAGTCAAAGGACTTCTTGACCAGGTTGCTCCTCTGGTACTGGACAAATTTGAATCTGCCCTTCGCTTCGTCAAGTTCCGCTCCTGTCGCTGCTTCCATTGCCGCCATGATAACCCCGATGGGATGCCTTCCACAGACGGTATTATGGGTGTCTTGGAGGATTTGGTAGAAACTAGAGTGGCTGCCAGACTCGACGGCATCCATGGCCAGGTGATCCAACACCTTGATGACCTCATGAATTGCCGGTTCTTTCCCATCTGCGAGTTCTCCAAAGTCTGGGCTGACGTTCAAGACCTCATGCTTCACGCCTTTGGAACGCGGTGCATCCATGTCTCGTATCACACCTTCGGCAAAGTGAGGGCGGTAGCTGAAGCGAGAGCCCCAGTGGCAGAAATCAGAGGACACAATCCAGGCTGTGTTCGGGTCTTTCAAGTACGGCGAGAGTATTTGCCCAAAGGCTTTCTCTTCTGCCTCGGATCCATCACCGACAAGGATTGGAATGACGGGTGGGTAGTTTTCGCTACCGGAGCCAAATGTCTGCTCAAGCCTCTTCCAGAGGAGTGGTAAGTGCATCTCAAGAGAGTGCTCCTCCACGTCGCGCCGAGTCGGCATGTCCGAGAACTTCCCAGTCTGCCTCAGCTCATTCGTTGTGGTTTGGTCTACCACCAAATCTCCGAATGGTGTAGCGTACTTGCTGAAGGTTGTAAGAGCACAGCCACGCAAGTAGTAGGTATGAGAAGGCCCCAAAACGAAGATTCGCTTGGCAGGTTTTAGGTCTAGAGCCTTATAAGCCCATGCTGCGCAGGGCCCAGAGTAGGAGTATCCGGCATGTCTATTCATTCAGCCACAGTTCCCTTCCATATGAACAGGCGTGCCGGCGAGCTCGGACGGGAAAACGAAGCCATACTTACGGAGCTATGATCACTCTCGCCCCAGACACCGGAAGATCGCTATTGTTCAGAGTGTTCGGAACTCGACTCAGGAACTCATCAAGCTCCTTCGATAGCACTTGGTCATCATCGTCATACCAAGAACCGGCGTGGCTGGCATCGCGTGTTCCCATTACGTTTGTCCTGTTAACTTTCGTTAAAACAGCGCTGTAGCTACCCAGGTAGGTTCGTAGGCAGAATGATTCGAGAACGCCAGTTAATGGTTGTACCTTTGATGGTGAGCGTCTTCGGTGGGAGAGAAAGGACGAGACCTGTGTAGTGTACTGGTGAGGTAGATAGGGAGCGAAGGGAGCCCATCAGGCGGTTCAGGCGGGGTATCGTGCCCCGCACTGACGTTGACCTGGGTCAGAATGTCTGACACGCACACAGCCGAAAGCTGCATGTTTTCTGCTGCTTCCTACCAGACGCCGGGCTTGTTCGGTTCTATCCAACATCTTTCTCAATGTGACGCCCCAAAACGCCCCGAAGGCTCACTGAAAACTGCACTGCCTTTGCATGGAAGGAGCTATCTATGTATCTAGGCATGTTAGGCTCAAAGCTCCCAGGTTGATATTTTGACGCCTCAGAAGAAGTTCCCTTTATCTTCCTCAGAACGCTGTGGCTAAATTCAGAAAACCACCTTCCCTCACAGGAAGCCTAACGCGCCGCCCACGTATCCAGAAAAGCCTAGGGATTTCCTAGTTGGGATTAAATTTACGGAGAACTTCGGAAGACCAACCGACCACGCGGACGATCATCACCTCCGCCCGGCACAGGCCAAACATCGCCTGTGCTCCCCTAGATTACTGATGGAACAACTAAAGCAGACTGTCTTTCTGCACGCACCACAGACATATCGTTCCAATCCGCAATCAAGTTCATCCACATCCATCATGGCGTCGTCGTTTCCTCCATTTCCGCTGCTGCTTCCCGCTAGGCCAGTGCCGCAATCGTCACATGTCAAAGAGGGCGACTGGTGGATGAGACTTGTCTGTGGTGGTGGAGAGGGCGACGGCGATGGGGTTGCCGAGGCTGCGGAGGAAGCCAATGGTCTGCCTGGTATGTTCCAAAAACTGTAAAGGGACCGCTGATGTTGTTGAGCATGGGGTCGTTGAGCTTGGAAGAGTGGTGGAACCTCCGCAACTTGTGGTTGAGGTTGAGGATGAGGTTGCAACTGAGTTTGTAGATCGGGATGCGTTTGCTGGTGGCTCGGAGGATGTTGTTGCGCAGAGAAAAGGAGGTAGAGGGTATGTTCTGGGAAACCAGGATAATGTAAGTAAGTGGTCGCCGTGTAAATCATCATTTACGAAGAAAGCAGAACCCACGATGAATTATTTCCTCGGACGGCCTGTTATCGCGAAAGCGCTTCATCGTACGACTAGGGAGATGTGATGGGTTGGTCAAACGGGGTGCGAAGAAGCCCCGTCTAGCTGTGTCCATTGCAGCAATGGCACCGAAATTGAAGCTGCCAGATGGGGATGGGGATGAGAGAGCGGAGCTGAACGATATCAGCTCCGAGTCGGATCGCTTGCGCTTCAGGACCATTCTGATATGTTACCGTAGGTGGGAGTTGAATCGCAGGTATTAAAATGACGACGAGATGAAAACTAGCATACAAATAACTGTGTATGATCGCTACAGAATGCGTGTTCAAACTTGGATTCGTACTTCGTATGTGTGAGCCGGGTATGAAGCAGAAGCAGGAGACAGAAGCCATTGGCCGCTCGAGTTTGAAGGGCTGGAACGCGACTGCGCCGTGATGGAACGCCCCGACACGACATTGTTAAAGTGGGTGGTCCGTGCACACGCGATCAATTTCAATTTCCTGGCTGACCGGCAACGAAGATGCCCCTTGGGCAATTGGCACCGTTTCGTACTTCGTACTGCATCGAGGTACTACCTGGTAGACTACCTAGGTACCTAATAGGTCGGAAATCACGAATGTCGGCCACCACCATGTGGACAGCTCTCTACCTGATATTTGTATTCCAGTGAGATATCCGTTGCTGAGCTAATGCTAGGATCCAGCTTTGAGACTTAGCCTGCCTCACCAGGAGTTTGCCATGCTCAACGACGGGGTATGCACATCATCGGGATGGACAATGGAGAAGTGTTATATAGTATCCCCAGACCAGAGGTATAAGAACGCGAGGACATGAGCAGCAGCCCTCGAAATAGATGAGAACATGAGTTTCTACTTTCATACGAAGTATGCAGTTCCTTTCGTATACCACCTAATTATACCCGATGACAACCGTTTGGGGACGGTGTTATATCTACACAAAGCCTCCCGGCAGTTCGGTTACATCCATCAGTCAACGTCAAGTGCCGCCCGCAAAACCTGTACCCCAAAGTAACTATCGGGCGGGGAAACAGGATCTAGAGAGATTACAAGGCTGACCAAGTGACAGTGGCAATGTAAGTATCAGCCGGAGTCGTCTACACGGCTCTGGTCGATTTCTCGCCTCCTCTTCTGTCGCAATCACTTGATCACAACAGCGGATAGCTTGTGGTCGCCGTAGATAACTCGCAGCGCTTGCCTCAGCCGTCTACCGTCTCAGCGAATATGAATTTCAACCCTTTTTTCCTCCTCAGCGTGACCGGACCACAGGTGCTGCTTGTGACCTCGCTGTCATGCTCGGTCGAGTTGTTTTATCATCTTCTACCCCCATCGGCTCGGGTTATTTCGGCAACCTCAGTAGCCAGTGGGGAAGAATACGGGGAAGGCAGTGCGAATGCTGCATATCCCTATCGCGCCAACCGGGCTCCCCGAGCTGTGTGCTGTCGTTGTCAACGTGTCAAGCTCTTTACTTTCCAACTATCGGTTCGGGCTGTTCCTGCCCACGGACTGGAACACCAGGTTCTAGCTGTCGGGAATGGAGGCTTCTTGGGGGGCATCAACTGGCTCGACATGGGCGCTGGTGTTCGCTACGGCCACGCTGTCATCTCGACCGATACGGGACACAACTCGACTATGGATGATCTCAGCTGGGCTTTGCACACTCAGGAGAGGAAAAAGATTTTGGATACCGGGCCATGCATGGCTCAGTGGAATTGGGCAAGGCAATGACGGAGGAATACTACGGCAGGAAGATTTCATACTCCTATTACTCGGGCGCTTCGACAGGTGGACGGCAAGGATTGAAGGAGGCTATGATTTCACCGAATAGTTTCAACGGCCTGCTTATCGGTGCCCCAGCTTGGTACGCAAGCCACATGCAGCCATGGACCACCAGAGTTGCCCTGCACAATCTCCCTTGGCAGATGAGAAGCATGTGAATGCTTCCTTCTTCAATACTCTCCCACAGGAAGTCATCCGGCAGTGCGACGGACTGGATGGTCCGGGGGACGGCATAGTAAGCCACCCGGACAACTGCAACTTCACCATAACACCACTGTTGTGTAATAATTCATCGAACGATTGTAAAAGTCCCTCGGCATGCCTCACACCATCACAGGCGCTTACAGTTCAAAACATTTACAGCGACTTCGTCGCCGAGGGACGGTTCGCGTTTCCAGGGATGGAACTCAGTTCAGAATCGCAGTGGAACTTTCTCGTGGGAGGCGCTTCGCCCATGAGCTTTGGAGATGCATATATACAGTACTTTCTGTACGACGACCCGAGCTGGCATTGGACACAGTGGCATGACAGCATAGTCTGGCAGGCCGACGAAGCAGATCCTGGAAACTGTACAGCCGATGACTACAACATGGCCCAGCTCAGGGAGCGAGGAGGAAAGGTTCTCATGTATCATGGACTGGCCGATGCCCTGATACCCCCGAGGAGTTCCATTCTCTTCTATGAAAGGGTAGCGGAGGCGATGGGTGGTGTGGAAAGCGTACAAGAGTGGTTCAGATTGTTCATGGTGCCAGGTCTGCAGCATGTTACTGGCACGGCGGTCGATGCGCCTTGGTATTTTGCTGGCGCTGGTTCTCATGGGAGACTGGGCACGGCAACATTTTCCACACCTGGGTTTGAGGATGCACGACACGACGCCCTGTTGGCCTTGATGGCATGGGTGGAGAATGGTACGGCAGTCAGTGAGCTTGTAGCAACGACTTGGAAGAAATCGGCGGATGCGAGTTCGGGGGTTCTCAGACAACGACCGCTCTGCCCGTTCCCGAAAAGGCAGAACTATCTGGGCGCTGGTGATCCAGATGTTGCGGAGAGCTTTGGATGCGTATGAGGGTACATATATACACACAGTACCTAAGGAAGCTCCACAGGCTATTCGGAGTTGTTTCGGGGCGAGATACCTGTTGTTGATCCCCAACGATAATTACTGTATACTTCGCGATCGGTAGGTAGGTAGATGTGTTTCTATCAACAAGACAAGAAAATAAAACATTTGGCCCATCACAGATTCAATATACCTATCTAATATACTTTTTGAAGGTATAAATAGCATGAGATACCCCTACCTAGTACCCTTGGTAAGGAGGTGTTGGTAAGATACGGTTTCAATGAGAGGGGTTGTGGAAATGGAATACCAGAGGGGTAATATTGCTTGGCACCGGCTGGCTGTCTCGTGATTTGGCGCTGCTGACGTGAGGTATGTACAAAGACGCGTGCCCCCCCCCGGAAACTCTCTCCTCCATCCACGCGCGTCTCTTAATCTCTCACACCACCACACCACCCTAGGTATACACACCAAGGTAGCGAAATAGTGATCTCACCTTCGGCACAGATTCTTGCGATGAATGTGATCCTCCAGTAATATCGGTGACAATCAGCACAGCACATTTTCCTGTTGACATTACAAGATGCCATTGGAAGAGGAACAACAGCAAAACACAGACTTTGAGACCATCGACGCCGAGTCTCCACAGAATCACAAGACCGTGCTTGATGAAAACGCCCAAACCGACCACTCGTCACTTAAATACTCTCTTCTTGGTCCGTCTTTGACAAAAGCCGGACAGGATAAGGTCGACCAGCTCAAGGTTTGTGAACTGATAGCTACTAAGTTCAAGGGCCACAAGACACTAATGTAGACAACAGGTTTCGGAGGTTATCTACAATGCCTCCAAGGGGTCCAAATTCTTTAACCGCGAGGAAGTCCGCGATAAAGCTCTTACGGCCAAGATTGATCAGATACTTGCAAAAAAAAGTCGCCTCGAAAAGTTAAATCTCAGCCGAGAACTTCGGGCCGCCGACACGTTGCTTGCCGAACTCGAGGCCTCTCGTGATCTGACGCAGCATATTGTGCATATCGACTGCGACGCATTTTACGCTGCTGTTGAGCTGCTGGACCGACCTGAACTAAAAGACGTACCGTTCGCAGTAGGCGGTGGTGTGCTCACCACTTGCAACTATGTCGCTCGGAAGTTCGGTTGTCGCAGCGGAATGGCTGGCTTCGTGGCCAAGAAGCTGTGTCCAGAGTTGGTCCTGTTTCCGCTCAATTTTGACAAGTACAATGCAAAGGCTGCCGAGGTGCGCGAGATTTTAGCTGATTACGACCCATGTTTTGAGAGCGCCAGTATTGATGAGGCCTACCTCAACATCACCGAATATTGCTCCGAGCACAACATGGATGCTGCCGAGGTCGTGGCTCAAATGAGGAACGAAATCCACGAAAAGACGCATATTACTGTGTCGGCGGGCATTGCAGCAAATGCCCGACTCGCCAAGATTTGTTCCAACATGAACAAGCCCAACGGCCAATTCGTCCTTCCGCGTGACCGCGCCGCCATCATGGAGTTTATGCATGATCTCCCCTGTCGAAAGGTCAACGGCATTGGGCGGGTTTTGGAGCGCGAACTAGCATCTGTCGGTATCAACACATGTGGTGATATTTATTCACAGCGACAGTATATTGAGCAGCTGTTTGGCGAGAAGACTTATGTCTTTTTACTGCGCTGCTACCTCGGTCTAGGACGCACAAATGTTCAGCCTGCTGAAGATTACGAACGTAAGAGCGTCGGTACTGAGCGTACGTTTCGAGACATGGACAATCCTACACAGCTGCGAGAGCAGTTGCGCAAAACGGCCGAGGAGCTTGAAGGCGATATGCGCCGAGCTGAATGCAAAGGCCGAACTCTCTGTCTCAAGGTGAAGCTCCATACATATGAAGTCTTGACGCGCCAGGTTGTACCTCCAAAAGCTGTCTTTCTAGCCGACGACCTATACAACTATTCTCTCCCCATGCTGTCGAAACTAGAACAGGAGATCAATGGGCTGAAGCTGCGGCTCATGGGGCTAAGATGTACCCATCTCGTCAGTACGAAGAAACCAGACACGTTGGCCTTCTTTGGCCTCAAACCACCAGCATCGAAATCCAGAGAGTCCTCAGAACAGGAAACTCCAGAAGCTACTGATATGGGAGGCGAATGGGAACAACTGCCTGCGAATGCTGTACAGGGAGAGAAACTTGACGAAAAAGCTGTTGATGGTTCAGATAGAGAAAGTCACTCTCGAAGACACGGCAAGGAGATCACGTTGAACCACCAAAAGCGATCGCCAACACCCATTCAAGAGGAATGGTGGGCCTGTCCTGTCTGCAACCGGCCACACGCCGCGAACGAAAAGCAATTCAACGAGCACATTGATCTCTGCCTCTCGCGGCAAGCTATACGCGACACCATTCAACAGGCTGCTGCCGCGGAGCCAGTCCAGAGTAGAACACATACGCCAGATATCAAGAAGCCCAAAGAAAAGAAGAGAGGACGACAATCCGGATCAGCAGATCCAAGGCAGAAGAAACTTCGTTTTGGGTAACTTGAGGCACGCACTAAGATAGATATGAATTCCATTCACCGGAAAGAACACGCTTCAACCGACCTAACAAGAAGTGATTTCCACGATCTCTCAGCCCTTCACACCAGGTGACTTGAGGCAGCACTCGACCCTCAAGCGAGGTTGTGCTCGGCCTTGATGAGGTCGGCGAGCTATTGTTCACGCGTCAGCTAAAGATCCACCAGTAAATTAACGGCAAAAACTTACTCTCTCTCCAACGGCATACATGGTACCTGTAGGAGAACCGCCTGTCTGCATGGGCCAGAAACTGATATCGGCAACCCGCAGGCCCGAGACGCCGTAGACCTTTTGCTCGCTGGAAACAACGCCGCCCAGGCGCTTAGGCAGCATGGCGGCTGTGCAGCATTGACTGTTTTGGTTCGGTTAGTTATTGCAAGCCTCACCAAAAGAATCGAGGAGGGAGGGGATGTAACGGGGGCACGCCACTCACTGAGCATTTGAGGGATCAATCTTGTCACGCATGACCTCGTGGATATCGGCATCAGTCACGGCGTCGGCGAATGGGGCACCCTCGGCAGGACCCAAAACCTGCATCGAAGGGGCGGCAAACAACTCCCTGTTCTTGCGGAAGAGGGCAGTGTAAACAGTAAAATCTACAGGATCAGTGCCGGTGCGATAATCGATGGCTGGGTTGACGAGAGGGTCCGTTGACTGAATATTGACAGAGCCACGACTGAGGGGCCTCAGGTGGTAGACGAGAGCATTGTCCGACGTGCCCCAGTGGAGGTTACCGACGCTCACGTTTTCGTCAGCGAACTGCTGGAGGATGGTTTCGCGTTGCACGCGGTAACCTGCCAGAACGGTGGGGTCAACATCACTGGGAAGAGAGTCAGCAGCATCGTTGGCGCGAGCAGCAGCGATGATAGCCTCCCAGTCGGGAGTGGCTTGCTTCAGCGATAGGGCGCCGATATTGGTGGAGAGGCTGCTGATGATGGTGAAGGCCCCCTTGCGAGAAGTCTCGTAGAGAGCACGCTGCTCAGCATTATAGGTGGCGTTGGTGAAGAATGAGCCCGAGTTGGGGGAGATGTTGGAGGTAAAGGTATAGGGGACAGTCAATGTAGGCTGGTCCTGAAGATTTTGTCCGACGCCCGGAAGGTTCGAGACCACACGAATGCCAAACTTGTTCAGAAGCTTCTTGGGCCCGATACCGGAGAGCTGCAGGATCTTGGGTGTATTGAGGCCACCTGCCGCAAGAATCACTTCCTTGGAGACAAACACACTGGAGACGCTCCCACCGGCCGTGGGGAGAATGTTGACTCCGGTAGCTTTCTTGCAACGAGGGTCGAACAGAACCTTGGCAACCATGGTCGAGGATATAACGTGATAGTTGGGCCTCGCCTCCCTAACACGGTCGTAGTGATTGATCTTTGCATAGTTTCTGGTCATGGTAGCGGCATCCATGACGGATGGGATGGGAAAGATGCCTGTCTTGCTGCCCGACAGAGGATCCTCAACCGGGGGAAGGCCGACAGACTGGGCAGCGTCCCACCAGTTGGCTTGATACGCGAGATCGGTCAGTCAGGAACACAATTCTCCAGTTATCTTCTCTCAAGGACCAAAAGAGAGCAGAGGTCTAAACATACCAGCACCGGGATAGTAGTAAGGCGGATAAGTGTACTTCAGAGGACCCGAGGTACCACGGAAAGCAGGGTTCCACGTGATGTTGGCTTCCTGGGCATAAGCGGTGTTAGGCGCAGTGAAAGATTCGCTCTAGACATCGGTCGGGACCATAATTAGCTGTTTTGCCTCTACGCCGTGGTGGTTTCGGATGACCGGACGTTCCTGAACCGGCACTTCTCACCTTGAGGAAGTACGGGAGCATGCTTTGCCAGCTCCAAGACGAATTTCCTTGCATGGAGCCCCAAGCATCATAATCCACAGAATCACCTCTGACGTACACCATGGCATTGATGGCACTTCCACCGCCCAAGACCTGACCTGCAACAGTTCCAATGGTTCTGTTGTTGAGTCCGGCTTGCGGGACGGTCACCAGATTCGGCCAGAAGTAGTAGTAGGGGGCAAATGATCCGGGGACGAGGATTCCCTCGAGACCTGGATCAATGGGCCCGGCCTCAACAACAAGAACGCGAACATTAGGATCCTCGGTCAGTCTGTCGGCCACGGTCAGACCGGCAATGCCACCACCGGCGATAATAAAGTCATAGGTCGCGTTCAGAGTCTGACGGTTGACGAGCGTTGCAAATCTTGGGAGTTTCTGGTGTTGCGCTGGGGCAGCTGCTGAGAGCCCAGGCGCCAGGAGCAGCACCACCGGCAAGAATAACATGTTGATATCAAAGTCTTAATCACCGAAGCTACCTTAGATCAAAAGAACAGAAGATGGCCAGAGGAAAACAAGGAACAGAAAAGAGAGGCTGAGAAGGCTAAACGAGTGTGTGGTGAGTAAAGGAGTGGACGTGCGGTTGGTTGCAATGGTTTTTCGAAAGCCAGTGAAAACCAACAGTCGGGATTTCGTGCAATTAAGTAGACATCCGCATCAGGTCATCGATGGAACCTAGAAGTAAAGGGGTCACCGGCAGCATGTCCACAAACGTGAGGGTTCGCGTGCCGCACCATATTGGGAAGGGGACCAGGCAGGGTATGGGTGTGGGGGCACAGAGATGCAAAAGACGAGAGATCCACATCACGTATAACAGGGTCGCAACGTCCCGTCGCATCCCGGTCATGCCCCCAATCTCGGTAGCTGGGCCGGACCTATCGGCAGGCCCGGAGTGTCCGCGGGTCCCCAGTCCCACGGCAACAACAGCCGGATTGACACGGGTTGATCCCGGATCCAGCTTAGGGATTGTTGATGGCCAAGCCTCCAAAACACGTGGCCGTACGATCGTACCTGGGGAACCCCAAGCAAATCTAACATCAGTGGGTGGTGGATTAAAAGTGGCCTGGGCGCCTTATTTTGCTCATGATTGGAAGTGTCGTTGAGCGGAGATGACCAAGAGTAGCGTTCATGAGATATGCTAGAGGATGGAGTAGTGATCCCTCAATTCGGTAGCAAACTTGAGAGAATGAACGAGCCAGCCATTTGTGCTAACCAGGATCTTGTCGAACCCCATCTTTTTGAAATATGGTGGTGCCATTTGAAGACCTGGATGATGGATCTAACTCGTTTCGTTCTATGCGTGACGGGCAATGAACCGCTGTTTTTCAAAGGGGTTCGAGCAGCCGGCAGTGAAGCTGGTGTTGAGTTTTGCAAAGCTTGTTGATGGGGCGTCAATGGGAGGTTGAGGGTTACCAGGCCCATGGTTCTTGCATTGCCAGCTAGGTTGCCGGCAGCCAGTTCTCCCAAGAAGATTTTTCTTTCGTATACCGGGCACTCATTTGAGTACAATTATTCAGGGAGCCCAAGATGGATGCAGGCGTTGATATGAATTGAGTTTAGCTCCGATCCTAAGCCACTGACTCAGGTAGGTGTATTGAAAGCTCTGTAGCGACCTGTAAACCTTCCACAGACCGGGCAGGACATGAATATCATTTCCGAACACGCAGTCCAGTGCCTTTTCTGGAACCGGAATGGCACACGCCACACTGTTGTGACCTCCCACATCATGGGATGAAAAAGGGGGAAAAAATGTAATATAGTTGACATCATACCCTACCATCTTGAGCCGCGTGATCCATACCTACCTAGGTACCTTACCTACCGTATGAATGTCATCGATAGCCTCCTGTAGCCAAGTCGTGGACAACCGGCAGAGCACATGTTCGGTGCAAGAAGATATGCCTTCAGCAAAGTTTGGGATCTAAGAACTTTAACCGCCACCTAAAGGATTATAAGTTAGGAAATCAAAACCTTACACGTTCAGTTAGATTTGGGTGCAAGCTGTGCAGTGGTTGACCAAATGATTGCCGCCGTCTTTCCAGTCTGCTGATCTTTCCCACGTTCCTTCCTTCCTTCCTTTCTTCTTCCCTTCCTTCCCATTCTAGGTCCACTACAGGGTACTGCTAGTAGTGACTCCGATATCAACGAGTGAGTGCCTTCAGCAAGGTACCTAGCCTTCTGCGTTGCTCGCCTACATCAGTTCCAACAGAATCGTTTTCTAGTGAATTTCATACAGCTATCACCATCACCGCATCACAGAACTATAGGTTTCGCTCAGCCATCTCACCAAAGCAAAACTCACTATTACCGTTACCCCGAGGCCGTGATCGCATTCCCTGGTACCACTAGCACGGTTTAACCTACCTAGTACCCACCTCACCGTCGATATGGACATATACAACAGTCAGCCTTCTCACGGTGGGATGTTCATGCGTAGCCATCCTCCATCCGGCCTCAAGCACATGAACCCGGTAGTTTTCCTTCACACTGATCATCATTCTGGCGAGTACTGGGACACAAAGCCAGATGGAGATCCAGGGTGGGTTAGTGTGTTCAACAACGAGGGCTTTATGGTCTATGCACCCGATCTCCCATTCTGTGGCAAGTCGAAGGGCTTTGGTTCCGCAATGGTAGCACTAGGTCTTCCAGCAATGAGGTTCACACCACAGTTTGCAGAGGCAATGTTGACTGCACCCGAAAGGATCAATCATTTCCACTGGATGGGGGTAGAACATCACACCCAGTGGCCAGGCGTGAGTTCCCTCTTCCACAATTATCTTCATGTCTCAAACCTAACCCTCAGCCTCTATCTAGACCGGTCTTCGCGGTGACCCTTGCTTTGAAGCTTACTTTCGCAAGACTGAAGTCAAAATGCTCGGCGATCAAGAACGTCAAACGCGGGCGCAGCATTCACTGGTCGATTTCTTGAACACCTTGGAGCACCCTGCGATTCTTGTCGGACATGGGAGCGGTGCCAATCTCGCCTACTTGGCAGCAGATAGGGCACCGGAGAGAGTGGCCGCAATTGTTGCCCTCGAGCCTATTGGACCTCCATTTGCTAACGCCTTAAGGAACTCTTCACGTTCAGACGGCACCAAACTGGAGTACACATCCGAATATGTCAGCATTCCGACGAATCAACCCGGTGTACGCTGCCGACCTTATGGGGTTTCGGACATTCCTCTCCAGTTCGACCCTCCACCACTACCGCCAACTACCATGGAGGACATTCTAGACGAAGGTTCCCGATATCAGCCAATTCCGTTTGTTGAAGTGTTTGACCAGAAGGCGAAGCAATTTTGCTACCTCCAGGACGAATCGGTTCACCCACCTCGCAAGCTTACGAATCTTCAGAAGATACCGAACTGTATCTTCACCGCCGGGTCGAGTTCTCACAGTGCATACGATTGGGCAACGGTTGCCTTTCTGAAACAGGCTGGTGTTCCAGTTCAACACTTGGAACTTGCCGTCAAGAACGGTAACGGTCCATTGTTCTTCCTAGAGAAGAACAGTAGCAAACTTGCTCTTAGTTTGATTAATTGGCTAAGAGGCAATATATTGTCACGGCCGTCTTTGGGCTTATTGAATCCACCTCCATCCACTGGAGCTGCCCAGAACTCATCCGATATGGCCTCAAAGAGGTTTACTACCAAAGGAGGAACCACTCAGCACTCCTCCACTCAAGTGGCTTCACTGACGTCCGGTGCAACAGCTGGAACAACCTTAAGGCCCTGTGACTCTTCACTGCTAGTCAACAACATAACCGGGGAGCCTTTCGAGCTCCCCAAAACCGCTCCTCACCGTTCTCTGCCCAGTACTTTGAGTACTCTCGCACCCTCGCCCATGGAGTTCGCGACAAAATTCCGGAGTCCCGAACAGGAAGTTACAGCCTTTCCTGGCCCCTCTCTCAGCTCTGGAAAGTCCCATTCACAATACAAGTCACGGTCACCAACATATTCAGAGAGTGTTGACCTAAACAGCCAAGAACGGCTTGTCAGTAATGCTGCTCCACGTCCCGTGGACACCAACATACCGAAGCGCACGGCTTCAGTAACACCAAAGCAGATCAGAGCAAAGAGAGGTCCGTATAAAAAAACGCTCGAGCGAAGAGCAGCGGTGGCAGCTCTGAAGTCTGGTACCCCAAGCGTCGGTACTAGCAGCTCATCAAGTTCTACCGATCCTTCCAACCCGATGGTAGAACCTGGGGATGAGGGAGTAAAAGGCAATCTCATCAGCGAAAGCTCTGCTTCAATGGCCCGTAACATGAGTCCTGGGTCTCCTCAGGTACTTTCAAATGGCGCCCGATCTGGAGAGCGATGCCTTTCCTGAGTGAGGTGGGTAGCTGCCTTTCGTCAATCTTGGAGAGCGTTTGGCATCTCGAGAGGGAGGCGTGCAATGCATCCAAGTATAGATGGGTGTGAAGGTGGCATGGCCCGAACACGACAGTTCGTCACTTAGTACCCTGAAAGTTCTGTCGTTCAATTAAAAGTCACATAGCTAAATCTCAGTAGGTCAGCAATCAAAGGATAGGAGCTCGGCCTGTTTTTATTGCCACCAAAGCAGGATTTCTTTACAGGAACAGTTAACTCATCAGCAAGAGAAGGAGCTGTGCTTTGGATCGGTTGCGCGGGTTGGAATGAGGTTTATACAGGCGGGGCAAAATCTGACTGTTTCGATCACCAAAAAAACAATAGGGGTTTGGGAATTCCAGGTCTAAATGTCACTATTGATAGTATCTATGGAACCTGTCTATGAATAGCAAGGTAACACTAAATACAGACAAGACGCACACATCGCGGAGTGGAAGTAAGGGTAATGCGGTTGTAACTTGACGCACACCATCCATACTTGCGTGTATGTTGCATTCTACTGTGCTTGCATCCCACCATACTCGAAATGCAGACTCAGCATCTAGAGGTCGAGCTAATAACAAACAGGAATCGTTGCTGTCGAAATTCCTCTCAGTATCAGGCTTTTAAGCAGTCACCGTCACGTCAAGTATGATTATCATCATAAACTTCTCGAAACTTAACGTCTCCCGCGTGCAGCTACATGGTGGCACAATGAGCAACATGTCGAACCCTCCACAGCTTTCTTTTCTTTCACCGTTGTCGCAAAATGCGTCGATAGTTCTAATGAATCCATTCGATCAGACAATATCCTTAAGAGGAACCATCCATATCTGGGCCTGTAGTAGTTCCAGTCCATTCATGTTCAAGCCACTACTTGTACTAAGGCCAAATGCCGATAGAATTTTGAGGAATGATAGTAAGAGCCTCCACATCTCCTCAGCGGCTCCGATTCTATTAGGTAATCCCACCAGAGTATACTAGATGGTCATCGTGATTTCAAATATCCAACTTTGTAATCAAACGCGAGGGAAGGTGCATATATGAATGGAACGACCAAGCGAGCTTGGAACCAGAAGCAGAGCAACGGCAGACGGCTATGGGGTGTCATGCCGTTCATGCTTTTGACCATGTGCGCGGGCAACAGGGGTAGGTTCCAATCTTCTACGAGTCAACTTCCGTATGAAAGTCAGTAGAGGGTGTTTTCTGTTGGCAGAAAACCGTAATTTGGTGGCTATACAAGGCAGTCAAAGCTCATCCTTGGACTTCGATCGCTCTTCTAAACCTTTGTTGAGAGCAGCCAGATGCTCGAACACAGGCGCATCCTCTCCTAATCCCCAAGCAAACACGCCACCGAGTCGTTTCTTGTCCACGATGAGGGGAAACTTGCGCTTGATCGCGTCAGCCGTATCAAAAGTCCACCAAATATCCTCCTCCGCATCCCAATAGTAATAACCCCCTTGCTGGTCATCATAAGTTCCCTGGTCAAGCGCCTTGGTGAAGGATTCAGCGAGGTTCTTTGGAACAGGGTCGTGCCAGGAGAAACCTCCTGCTTGTCCCATATCTGCACCCGTCACCGGATCTTCCAACAGGCGCGTCGGACACCCAACAGGATCAGCCAGATTCACACATGCATCGTGTTCGGTCCGAAACATCTTGGTATAAAAGGCAAACCCCAAGTTGAGCTCTTGTGGGGCGGCGCCAGCAGCTACATAAGCCTCGACGGCCTCGAGACTGAGTTGAACTCCCGTGTGGTGCTTCGTTACGCTGTCGCGCCGATTCATCAAGTCGTAAGTCATCACGTTAAGGAAATCAAGGTGTCGCATAATCAAGGGAACTGTTTGTCTTGTAAATGCAAGCATGTCGCGCTTGAGACCAGGTACTGCCGCCGATATGATCTTGTCCAAACCCAGGGCACTGCGTACTTCAGAAAGCAAGAGGGGATAGGCTTGAATCTCCCATGCTTTGGCGGAGTTTGGGACTTGCTTGTAGTCTTCACCGTTGCCGCTTTTATGAGTAGAAAGAACTGTTAGTTGCGCTTGTCGATGCGATTATTAGTACGAGTGTTAAGGATGACCGCTGACCCACCCTGGATATTCCCAGTCAATATCAACACCATCAGCACCTGTCATCCTGACCATCTTGGCGACGTTCTCTGCAAACAACTTGCGCGTCTCATCGGTCAGAGCAGCGACGGAAAACCCAATGGTGTCCCCCCAGCCGCCGATGGCAACCATTATCTTTGTATTCTCTGGGAATTTGGCTCGCACCTCCTCTACAGTGGTGAACATGGGCCATTCCACCCGGGTTGGATCGTTAAATACCCCTGGACTCATGAAAGCTATAGCTACGTGAGTAACGTGCTTAAGCTGCTGGACTGGCGGCGCCACGGGGTGTTGCCTGAGGGCATTCTTAGTTTTTATTCCATCTCACCGCATGCTTGCCAGGAGGGTAGCAAATGGCAACACGTACCCGGTGTAATACATGATACACCTCAACTTGGGTTTGATAGCCCAGGTTACCGCCATGGTGGTGACAGAAAGCCAGCACCACAGGAGTAACGACAAGATGGGCTTCATCCTGCAGAAGTTTATTTTGCTGGAAAATGGACACAAAATAGAGGAGTGATTTCAACAGTTTTAAAGGTTATGGTTTATTGCAGGGGTGACGGCAGCTGAGTATGTATTAGTACGGGCAGTGCGCTGTGCGGCGGGGAGGATCGAAAACCTGATTGCCCAAAGGGACGGGAGTGACGAAATATCAGTTACCTGACATCCATACAACGACAGCCTTCCAAGGCTCATCAATACTGTTTTGGAATATATTTGGAGAAACGGGTTGATTGAGCTGATTGGAGAAGAAAAAAAGAAATGTTCGTGACACTTTCATGGCCAACCTGAAAGATGGGATACTGGACGGAATGAATGAGACATGCTCAACCTGGAATTGATTGAACTGAAACACTGCCAAAGGAGTCAGCACTTACAGTACAGCTGGATGGTGCAGGCCAGCATACCCTTGCCAAAGACAGCCAGTAGACCCCAAACGCTAAAGCAGAATAGGCAAAGCGTCTTTTCCCCAGTCTCCAGTCCCACCGACTCCCAAAGCTCCCAAACAAACTTCAAGCTGGATGAAGGACTATCTAAAATTTTCGCGATTGGTCCTTCGTAACCAGGTATCGGAATCCTTCCCATATTTTCAATTTTTTTTTTCCGACAGCAACAAACCCCAACTCACCGAATATTTCGAGAGCGAATTGAGAGGACTTTAATTATTGCAAAGTCGGCACATAACAGAATCGACGTGGGCACAATGCTGGAAAACCTCTGCACCCTTCCCCTTTCAGCAGACCTGTTTACGCAGGTGTTGCACCCGTCTAAACCTCTTCTAACGGTCGGTTTATCGAGTGGTCGAGTGGAAACTTTCCGTCTGCCGACCGACGAGGACGAAGAGGACGTGGATGGAGATGGCAAGAGGAGCACTACCAGCAGAGGTAGAGGCATGATCAAAAGTGTGTGGAGTACACGCAGGCATAAAGGGAGCTGCAGGTATCTTGCGTATAGCCATGACGGCGAAGGTGAGCCGTGTTCGATCTTACAGTTTCTTGTCCTGGATCTGCGTGAGATGACTGACGTTTGTTCCTATTTACAGCCCTTTATTCCGCCGGCACCGACTCTGTAGTGAAACACTTTTCCCCTGAAACCGGCAATGTCATCTCGAAAATTGGTCTTCCTCCTCGCAACAGCGCTACGAACTCGACCGATTGCCCTGCCATCCTTCACGTTCTTTCGCCCCAGACCCTCCTGTTAGGTACAGACTCCGGCGGTCTCTACATATTTGATCTCCGCGAGAATGGCAGCTTGAACCCCAAGCCTGTGCGCAAACATGTCCCCCACGCCGATTACATTTCGAGCATCACTCCACTCCCTGCGTCGTCGGAAAGCACCTCAGGCTTCCCTAAGCAGTGGGTTTCGACGGGCGGTACTACCCTTGCTGTTACGGATCTTAGACACGGAATAGTTGCTACCTCGGAAGACCAAGAGGACGAACTGCTGTGTTCCACCATCATTCCGAGCGGCCTCGGGCCCAAGAAGATGCGCAGTAATGCTGTGGTGGTGGTGGGTACTGGCGGCGGTATCCTGACGCTGTGGGACCGCGGAGCCTGGGATGACCAGCAAGAGCGCATTTATGTCGCGGGCGGCCGCACCAAAAAGGATGCCGAGAGCCTGGACGCCATTGTGAAGGTCCCTGACGAACTTGGGTGGGGCAAGAAGGTTGTCGTCGGTGTCGGCGATGGTAGCATGAGCATCGTTGACCTCAAGAGGCGCGAGGTGCAGGGTGTCTTGAAGCACGACGACATTGAGGGCGTTGCGGCGCTAACCTTCGACTTCCAAAACCGGTTGATCAGCGGTGGTGGTAAGACTGTTAAGGTCTGGGCTGAGTCCGGGGGCGAAGACCTCGAGGATCAAGAAGAGGAAGAGATCGAGGCGAGTGGCATTAAGAGACCCGCAGACAGCGACGAAGACTCGGACGATAGCGAAGAGGAACGCCCGAAGAAGCAGACCAAGAAGAAGGCGAGAAAGGGCAAAGCCATTCCGGTTGTGGCCTTCCCTGGCCTTGACTGAAGGGAGCCAAATCTGCGACGCTCTCTAAGCATCAGCCTCTGGTAGTGCAATGGTTTTGCAACTGACACGTCTCGATAGTGCGCATCCTCGATTCAGGTTTAAAGCCATTTGCGGTTTGGGATGGCATATGGGATTTGCGAGTTGACAGTTCCTGTCCAGCGGGCTGACTGGAACTACAAGATACGTTCTTCCCCGTCGCCTGCTTAACCCCTTACTTGATCCGTCGCCGCCTGCTAGCTAGGCCTCCCCCAGTATAAATGCAGAAAGACTGGGCACTGAATGTCGAGACGTGCTTTTCAGTAGGTATGGTATCCAGCATCGGTGTCAAAACCATGGAGGGTTTCCACAACTGGATTACGACCGACGGTCAGCCCATATGCTGTCTCCTGGACAGCAAGTCGTAAAACCCCTCTACCTTGTAATCGTTTATTAGACCTCCTTCATCGAGTTTGTTCTTGCTGTCTTTGCATTCACATGCTCTAGCTAGTGCTCGGGGTTCAATCTTGCATCCGAGTGGCTCGTGGCGACGTGGTCTGCTTTTTCTTCACACGTATATATGTCCACCATTATACGCATGTTCCATCTCACCAAGATACACCCGGCGTAGTTCATATTCCCAATGATCTAAAGCGTCATTGGCCATGGCCATGAGCCTTTGCGACCCGATTTTTTTACAATATTTTAAGCCCCAGGTCGTTGATAGTCTAGTTCTCTTACACGCTTCCACACTTCGCGAACTGTACGTTCCTGCCCTGCTCGACCTGATTCGTTCTCACTAGGGCCTGCTGGTCTTAAAGCAGAGAAGATCAGGTGTTAGTGAGCATGTTGCCTATCTGGGCTTTCTGTGACTTACCTGATGGCCAGATATAACCTGCTCCCAAGCTTAACCTCTTCAATATCTGCAGTTGTCGGCTCTCCTGGGGGATTCGCTGTTGTCACTAAACCCCCAGCTTCTTGGAGAAGTGCGATACCAGCTGCAACATCCCTTGGCGAGTGTCAGCATGATACTTTTTCTGGGTACGGACGAAGGCCTCGCTTTGTCTCAGACTTACCATTCCCAACAACCCCCTTCCCACCAGATATCAAAAGCGCCCATAGCGGTATAAGCCAGATCCAGAGTGGCACTGCCCAGGCTTCGAACACCATGCACCATCCCGCCCTTACCCGCCCTCCCTCCGCTTTCGGCAGCCATGTTGAGAAAGCTTTCCACTTTTCGGTAGAGATTCCCGTCTGGTATGTCTTTCCTATCCTTTCCCCACTCGCAAGAGAAGATGCAACCGCCTGGAGCATTGCCAGGCATGGGGGGAATGGGGTTTCTGACCAGGGGTAAGGCCTGCGTCTCATTGAGCCACGCCCCGCGGCCACGACATGAAGTAAAGAGCTGGTTTAGAAATGGGGCATAGATCACGCCAATGAGCGGGACTCCCTTGAGGATGAATGCGATGCTGACGCAGAACATAGGAAATAGATGCGTATAGTTGACAGTGCCATCAAGAGGGTCGACGCACCATGTTGGCAAGCTGTCGTCGATGAGGTATGACCTAGTGGACCCCTTGGAGTAGGTTTCTTCGCCAACAAATCTTCAAGCTGTTAGAAAAGTTGAAGCTTATGGGTCTGTGGAAGAGATGAGAGGGACTCGCTTGTGGCTTGGATACTTCGCTGCTATGGACGATTTGATGAAGGCTTCCACATCCTCGTCAGTCTTGGTTACGATATCCACTGCATTTTCCTTTTCGACCAACTGTTCTTTGACACTCTGCCGCGTAGGACTATATCGCAATTGCGCGGCCTCGAGGAGTAGCTTTCCGGCATCTTTGCCGAGCTGCACAGCGAACGAATAAACCTCGTCGAGATCTTTGTCCGTAAAGGCCGGTTTGGTTTGCATGGTGAGATTTTCTTCAGGAAAAAGTGAAGCGGAAGGGATTGAAATGGGCATCTGCATGCGTGATGCAAGAAGCAACAGACGCTTCCATGGAAGAAAAGCAGGTATTCCTTCACCCACCTACCTTGTCGTGCTAGTGTAGATGGTTACTCACAAGTTCGGCACAGTGGCAACAAAATGGAGACCTCTTCTTAATTCCGCCATGAGGACCGTTGGAAGCCGAGCTGTAGTCTTCGAGACCCGCCTTCCTGGACCCTGACATTCCGTGACGACATTCATCTATAATAAAGTATATTGGAACACTGGTGGGGGCAAGGGAGCACTCGATGCCCCCAGCAGTTGTTGATTTGCTGTCTACATGCAGCAGTAGTCTTTACCTCATGTTCGTCTTCGTCTGTATCCCAATTGCCACTTGGTTCTTAATCCCCGTTGGAACACGCAGTATTCCAGAAGGAAAACGATATTTCCAGGAGTACGAGGTGTTGCAGTTTGTTTGGATAAGTCTTTTCCCGGTGGTGTGGGGGACGGGGAGTGCGGGGCTGGCTACGGGGGCATAGGCTTGGCTGGGCCCAGGAGTCAGGGATGAACACTCTCCCTCAACTTCCCCAGGATGACCATGGTGCTTGATAGCTTACCATAAGAAGTTTGTTGATGAGAATCGATGTGAGGATCAACGATGGCACCGGGAAAAGGATATCCAGGAGCTGCTTATATTCATCACATGGATACCAGATACGGATGTGTCCAAGCATATATGCCCAGCTGAGAACTCTCAAAATTGAAGTTTGATCTCAGGTTTACCTTTCCCCCCCTTAATAACACAGACGCTGTTGATAGCGAATACGAAACACAACAATGTCGTGCCGGATTCTTCTTATCAACGGACCCAATCTCAACCTTCTAGGGAAACGCGAACCTCATATCTACGGCTCGACAACCCTCGACCAAGTCGAGCAACAAGCACACGCCCAAGCGAGTGCTCTCGGGGCTGAGCTTGAGACTTTTCAGTCCAACCATGAAGGCGCCATCGTTGACCGTATTCAGCAAGCTGCCGGTTGGGGGCCAAATGTGACCCCAGGTAGTAATGACGAGACCACTCGGAAGGTCTCCGCTATCATCATCAATGCCGGTGCTCTCACCCACACGAGTATTGCCGTCCGAGATGCACTAGCCGGCGTCGACATCCCATTTGTGGAACTACACGTGTCTAACGTCCACGCCCGAGAGACCTTCAGGGCACACAGCTACCTGAGCGACAAAGCTATTGCTGTGATATGCGGTATGGGGGTATACGGGTACACGGCGGCGATTGAGTTTACGGCGAGACACCTCAAGATCAAGGAGTAAGGTCGAAGGAGTATTGTATCTCAACTCGAACGAACACAATACCGTTCCGAGTTGTTTTGAGTGTTTCATTGCGAGTTTTGGAGTTGCTTGACTACAGTCAGTTATGGAGGTCGGAGATAAGGGGTGAGAGACAGAGACACACCACACACAAAAGAGAAACCACTTACAATGGCAAAAGGACTCCTTCCTCTAATCCTGTCTCCAAAAAACACCAGAATCCAAGGGACGATGGTTAAGCCAAACGAGATACCACCAAGCACAGCTGCCGCCTTTGCCTGGCCTAGATTCTCGAAAAGAGGTCTTGTCACAAGCGGAAATGCGCCGCCCAGGACGTTTCTGCAAAATGACTGCGCCGCCAGCGCAGATGAGGCATACTTGTGGTAGATGTCGGCAAAGTAGTTGAAAACGGCAAGATAGATGCTGAGTATCCCCATAGTAGCCAGCGTAAGGCCTATCGAGGGCACAATCCAGTGCGTCTCGGGGCGGGCGGTAAATCCAAAGATAAAGAGACCGATGGGCAGCAATGTGCTCGTGATGCAGCTAAAGTAAAGCCGGGATTCCGGGGATGAGGCGGGGAAGTGACGGCGCAGGAAGGCCCATACCGGGCCAGGGTTGGCCTTTTCCCAGGCAGCAGATGACGACTCATCTTTCGACTCGTCAGACGATGAGGAGGGGCTCTCGCCGCTAGAGCTATCACCTACGCCGATACCAACCTGGATGGGACCAGCCCATTTCGGGTGGGACAGAAGGTCCTCCTGCCAGATGCCAATAATGGTTGCGAGAACGGCACCCACTATCAAAGCGGTGAAAACATATCCTGCTTGCTCCAAGGACCAGTTATATTCGCGCTGAAGGACCAGAGGAATGGAGCCGAAGCTAAGGTAGAGTACCCCCCACGCAAAAGATACCCAGAGCGAGAAGAAGAAAACCACGGGCTCGGTGAAGAGAAGGTGGAAGGGCCGAGAGATGGAGACAGTAATCATTATGACCAACGAGGTGCGCTCTTCGTCTTCTCTCACTAGCCATCTTATTCTTCTGAAGGGTGTTATTGGCGTGGAACCTGGCTCCATGGAAAGTCGCTTTTCTTCGTCTTCGCCATGGCCTTGTGCGTCGCGATTGGGATTCGGTACGTCCTTGATACCCTCTCTCTCTTCCATGCAAACACCATAATAACCTTGCTCCTCCAGCTTCTCATACCACTGGTTCAGCGCCTTCGCCTTGCGGGATAATAGAACACTGCCCCTACTCTCCTTGAACAGGACCACCAGTGCCACCATCAACACGCCGCTCATCAGGACCTGATGCCACCAAACCCACTTCCACTTGTCGCCTCCCAAATCCCCCAGCCTCTCGGCCATAACAGCCCCGACTAAGGGTCCCGCGCCCGTACCGGCCAGCACAAATCCACTGAAAAGCGCCATTGGGGTGTTTCTTTCCTTCTGATCATATATATCCGCAATGACCCCTCCTACCATAGTACTAAAGACGCTCGCCCCGGCCCCAACCAGAAACCTCGACACCAACATCCCTGCGATGGTAGTAACTACACCGCAGACGGCCTGAAAGATCACGTAGATGGTACCGGCTGCCACGAACACGGGGTAACGCCCGTTCATCTCGGACAGGGGGGCAAGGGCCATGGGGGTCAGCGCAAATCCCATGCAAAACATCGTAATACCCACGAGAACCGCTTCTACCGATGGAGTGGGAGTGAGTGAGGATTGGATCAGCAGCTGTGGTGGAGAGTAGGAGCCTGCCGTGTATGCCGTCAAGAACGTTGCTATACATGAGAGGGAAAGCAGAAGGCTCTTTCGGTGCGAAGGCCATGTTTGCGGATCAGAGTAGGGTGTCAGGTCGGGAGGAGGTAAAGGCAGAGGGGGAAGAGATGGTTGCTGCTGGTGTTGCTCTTGTTGCCGCCCCTGGTGTTCTTGCCGGCCAAGGGCTGCGGAAGCATGCGTTGAGTTCACGGCTGGGAGATGCGTAGAAAATGTGAGATAGTAGTTTGTGATTGGGGAATTGGCGTTTGGGTTATTGGCAGCGAGGTTGCTTCTGTCAGTCAGTAACGATGCTTCTGAGTTTTGCCGTGTTCTTGGCTTGTCGGGATGCTGGCCTGCTGAGGTTTCGAGGTTCTCGTTTGGTTGAGCCATTGGAAACTATTGCGTGTACGCGGATGGGAAACACTTCGAGAAGCACCTCCAGTCCGTTGTATCTTCTCCAGCAAGCAAGAAAAGAGACGCGTACAGACCTGACAGGTCGAAGGGGCCATATGTCGGCAACCGGAAGCAAAACCCAGGTTTTCATAACCGGGCTTAAATCCGGGGGACGATCGGTCTTGGCCAAGATAGCCTCTTCAAACACAAAACGAAGCCATCCTCCTCATACCCACCAACCTAAAAGAGGAGTACTCCATCTCAAACGCTACCCATCACCGTCCGCAATGTCCACTCAATTGCATTTTCCAGGCGCGAATTCCGCTGGTTGTATTATACTCGTCCCTCGCTTTCGTGACTTCTTGTGCAATTCTTTACTTTACAAACTGGAGTTGCTGTACTTTGTGAGCCGAACTCGGTTGGATTGGATTGGATTGGATTAGATTGGACTGGTTTGGTGTATCCACTGGACCTGGATTGCCATTTTATACCGACGAACAATCTATTGGCCCGTTCTCGTACGGATATTCGGGAATACTGGACGCAACTGACGCAAGAAAAAGGCAAATCCGGGAAGAGACGATTTTCCAATCGAACACGTCGAAAGTTGGAATTGATCTAGTGGATCGGCCGTGATGAGAGAGGTTGGCGGGTGGTGGATTGTGTGAGGTTTCACTGCATCCCGTTTATTTGATTCTTAAACGGGAGGGCTGGCAGTTGACAGAGATCCACTGCAGCTCAGTGGAGGGCCGTCATTCCCGATTATTCCCTGCCCCACCAGCCTTTCACTCCTTGTATTCTTTACTTCGTGTCACCTTTTTCCACCGGGCATCCTCCAAGGCTACCGTCCCATCTCTCACAACGCCCGCCGAGAGATTTTCAAGACTAAGGTAGCTTGTCTACTTTATTTCCAATGGACACGGAACCGGTGTACTCTCAGCAGAGGAATCAGATGCTATTTGTCTATCTAGTTTCATACAAGTTCAGCTGGTTTCTCTTTACAGCCCAGCCCGAAGCAATGACGGTTATCGGTTAGCCCAGCTCTTCAGTTGACAACGAGACGGCGGAAAGTCAACAAGGCGACAACAGTGTGTCAATGCAGAATCGAGAGCAATATATATTAAAAAAGCGCGTCATATATTTTGTCCCCGTATTTACAAGACAGCAGTCCTTGGTTGATACTGCTGGTTAGGTACCTGGTCAAGCCCCATTCCCATCCATCGACACAGTTTGTCCATATCCCCAACGACATACAAGAAACGGCGTGCCAACCGAGCTCCGCCACACCCGGCAATAATCCGGAGTTTTTACGACGTGTATACACCCTAAGAGAGGGTAGGAGCTGAGGCGGCCCAGGGAGCCCATGTGTCGAGAGCGACGTTGGCAGTGGAGCGCTCGACGGAGCCGGGCGGCGTGCTGCCGTTTTGGAGGAAGTAGCTGATGTACTGGTTGACCTCGGAGTTCTGTCCACTGGGGAATTGGCAGTGGTTGTGGCCGCCGATAAGGGAGAAGCCCATGTTGTTGGGGACACCATGAGCCTTGTAGATGGCACGGCCGGCCTTCATGCATCCGGTGGTCGACACAGGGCCAAGCCAGTCGATGTTGTTCTCGAAGACGGCCAGACCGCGGGGAGCGATCATGGCGGCCAGGAAATGGTGATCCTGAGGAATAGTGGGAATCGACCGGACATAGGGGTCAAAGTTCTTGGAGAACCACGGGTTCTCACCGACGATCTGCTGCGCCGTCTGGATGTTCTGACCCCGCGACTTCTCGGCGTCGCTGATACGCCAGCACGCCGCACCACCCGCACCGGACTCCTGGGGAATGGTGAGGGCGATGCGATTGACGAAAGCGCCGGTAACGAAGGCACCCTTGCCGTTGCGCGAGCAGCCAGTGACGCCGAGGCGCTTGGTGTCAATGCCTGAGGAGGCACCGACGAGCTCGAGACCGTCAATAAGACGGTCAACACCCCAAGCCCACGCCGTGAGCGAACCAGCCGTGTGGCCGCTGCCGAAGAGGTCGTAGAAGTAACCACGTCCGCGAGAGCCACCGCCGGACTGAGCGCCCCAGGAGTCATTGGGGAAGGTGATGGAGGCGACGCTGCTTGGGATAGGGATCGAGGCACCACCGATACCGATGATGGCCGGGTGCGGGCCGGCACCCGAGGGCTTGCGAATTGTAGCGCTGAACGAGATGGTCTTGCTGCCGACCGTCACGCGCACCGTGATGCTGTTGCCACTGAGGGAGGCCGTGACGTTGTCGGGAGGGGGTGGGTAGACACCGAGCTCGTACTGCTGCATGATCTTGCTGATCTCGGCCTTGCGGCACTCAAAGTCCGCCTTGGTCGTAACCTTCTGGCCACTCGCCGTCGTGAACGGATCTGGGAGCTTGGCGTTATTCTGAGTTGGGTAGCTGTTAGCGACCGAACAGGATTGACGCTCGAAGATCTCGTTGGCTGGCGCCGCAACGGCAAAAGCCGCGCTGGCAACCAGGAGAGCTGAAGCCAAGTGAACCATGGTGACTGTCTGTAGCAGGAGGCAGATTTTTTGAAGACAAGGCTGGGACACGCAACCAGGTGGTGATGAGTCTTACTGCTGAATCTTGAGTTGATCATCTCCCCACGCCCTTCTTATACAAGGCCAACCTTCATAAGGAAGCCCCTTTTTGCCTTCTCCCATCGATCCCAGTTCGCTGGACAGCAGCAGGCAAAAAACTCAAGCGGGGCTGTTCCTGGCCGTCTACAATATCCCTCCGGATGCCCGTCTCTTTGCCGGGTGTTTTGTCCAAGCCCCCATGGGTCGAGCCTCATATTGGGATGTCGTCAACACCCGAGAACATATTTCCACCAATCACCTTTGCGGATGCAGAGCGTGGCGAGCAAAGGCTCTACAAAGCTCTCCCTCTGTTATTGTGTCGCTGACGACGGGGTGAAACATTCCCCTCATCCCCTGCCTCCGTCGTCCCGCAACCGGGATTGGAAAAGCTTTGTCTTCGAATGGTGGCGATGACCTCTGGTTGTCAGGGCAAAGATAGATTGCTGCCATTGAAAAGGCCATGCTGCTGTCCTGTGTGGCCCATGGCTTGGCACTTTGGATGATGGGAGAAGCACACATGGTTCCAAGCCCGTGTACTTCCAGGATGAGATTGGGGAAAGATTGGGGTAATATGGATATTTGCCGGCGCACCGCTGATCAAACAAGCTGTTCTCATAGAACTCCTATCGGGTTCTAACTTAGGCTGCCGATTGGAGTCGGCCGGACGGGCCACTGCCGAATGCAGCAACGGGTGCCTCAGCCCCGATCGTGGGAACGCGTTGAGATGGAGGTTTGCGGGGCGAGAACTCTTTGTTTTTTATCTTCGATTTATCTCTTGGTGCTCACTTTTACTTGTGCATCTGGTGCCACCATTGTTGGAAAGGAATACCGCGGTACGTATCAAATGAAGAGGTTTTTTCTTCTCCTGCCCTCTCCGCTGCTCCTTCACCTGGGCTACTGTCTCGAGATACACGGGCAACTTGTCTCCTAGTCCCCTGCTAAAACTTCCAGAAGCCTTCGATTGCCATGCCATGTGGCCTGCCAAGCAAGAGACTTCTGATAGATCCTACAGTGACGTTGGAACTCGCGGCAAAAGACGATACCGCCCCACGCCGGAGAATTCGAATCCACCGTGCAGTTCCCCAGACCAATTGATTACTGGGTCTAGGACTACCGACATATGATGTAGCATGGGATACTGCTTGGAAAGGTCCTTAAGGCAATGTCACATGAAGCTTGTCTATTTTGCCTTCGATCTCACCCCTACTTGGCATTGGAAAACCTGTCACTGGGGGATCGTCACGCCTCATTGAAAGTACCACGAGAAAACTAGATATTTTTTTCCAAGTTGTTACTCTGTTGCCCTTCCAGATCGCCAGTTCCAATTGACCCTTCACGTGAGTGACATAATAATGTTTACTTTCATGCGTGTCGGCTTAATCGTGCAGGCGTTTCTAGAAAGCTTGGAAGGGTTTAGTTTACCAGAAAAACAATGCGTCCTCGTGTATATTTTCCTTCCCCATATTGCCCCAGGAGCGGTAGCAGAGGCTGGAAATAGCCGCCATTTAAACAGCGTGGAACGGCTCGTCACCACCATGTGTACATCTAGATTGACTGCGGGGAAACATGGCCCACTATCACCAGCCGTTGCAATTACTCTGGTGGCCGTTGTCACTTCCGAGGCAAAATGGCACAAGCAAGCTTACCGACTTACAATGCCCCTTTTCCAGGACACATGGCGGTCTCAAACCCCAACAGACTGGAAATACTATTATGCAGGCATGTTATACGAGACCGATTAATTGCCAATCTGGAGAGACGAATTCTCTCTTCCCGTATCTGCTCTTGCCCTGATATACTTCCGCATGCACCCCAGATTTTATTTGTAAAAGGGGATTGCCCAGCGTCTCCCTCGACGACATAACCATGATGATGGTACCGGTGCTCTTGGCGAGCTTGGCGGCTCTGCCCGAATTGGGGTTTGCTCACGGAGGGCTGTCCAACTACACAGTTGGCGACACTTGGTATCGAGGGTACGGAAAAGTCGGCATTGTTCTCATCATCGAGGGCTTCACTGTCTGAACTGAGGACATGTCTGTGATGCTGACAACGACTATGACGCATATAGATACGACCCGGACACTCCTGCCGAGGCACAGCTAGGTCAGCCGTGGATGATACAGCGTCAATGGAGAACGATCGATCCCATCTTCAGTGTTGATGACCCCTTTATCGCTTGTAATGACCCTGGCACCGCCCCGCCGTCATACATACCCATCGAGGCCGGCGGTAACATAACGGCCGTCTACTACTGGTGGCTCCATCCAGTTGGACCCATGACAGCTTGGCTCGCTGCGTGTGGTGATGATTGTACGACGGTAGATGTGAACCAGGTGGAGTGGTTCAAGATATGGGAAGGCGGCTTGCTTGAGGGCAACCTGGCTGAAGGTCTCTGGTATCAGAAAGAGTTCCAGAGGTGGGACGGGAGTCCTGCGTTGTGGCCGGTCACGATTCCATCGGCGTTGAGGCCCGGACTGTACATGATCCGACATGAGATCCTCTCGATTCACATCGAAAAGAAGCCCCAATTCTACCCGGAGTGTGCACATTTGAACATCACGGGCAGCGGAAAGGCGTATCCTATGAAGGAGTACCTTCTGAAGTTTCCAGGGGCTTACGACAAGCATGGTAGGCTACTGATCCCCCGAAGGAGGCCGTGAAGTGAAGCGCTGACGTAGCTGTGCACAGATCCGTCTATAGAGATTGATATCTATACCGAGGAGGCCATGGAGACATTTGTAAGCCACTGGGTGACCGAGAACAAGGGCAATGCAATTGAAGCTGACATCAAACAGAATTATACTATTCCTGGAGGACCTGTATGGACGGGTGCTTGAAGAGGGTAATGATAAGAACATGATGCTGTCTTTGGCACGGCGTCTGAAGCTTGAACTTCAATACTTACAGCCATACATACATATAAACGCTGATCCCAGCGCGCGCTCATCCAGACCCCACCGTTTTCATCAAGCGCGTCTTAGGTTAATGGTTAATTCTTTGGTCAGTGTAGAGTTCTATGAAGGAGCGGGAAACAAGGAAAAGATATAAAGCTATGGTCAAAACTGACTTTACCCCCCATGACTACCTACGGTGATGACTGTGACGGGTCGGAACCTGTGACTGCCACAGGGTCTTCTCGTTGATCAACAAGATCTTCATCCTCCTCAACGTCGAACCTTCTGGCCCTACTTCGTTTGTTATCACTCGACTGGTCCGGAAGCCATATCCCTCCACCCACTAACGAGGTGAACTTCCCCCCCTTCTTAACCAATGCCTCGTACGACCCCGTCTCGACCACAATTCCATTCTCTACCATAACGACGGTATCGGCAATCCTCATCATCTCCTTGCTGTGCGTGACCACCACCACCGCCATACCCATGTCGGACTCGACCAGATCCTGAATGACTTTCCGTACCGCCTCTGCGCCTTGAGCATCCAGAGACGATGTGGGCTCGTCGAGTACCAGGAGTGCCGGATGACGAGCGAGAGCTCGAGCAATGCAGAGCCTCTGCGCCTGCCCACCTGATACCTGCTGACCACCTTCTCCCACTAAGGTATCGTACCCCTGGGGCAGAGAGGCAACGAAATCGTGGATTCCCGCTGCGACGGCTGCTGCCATAATGTTCTCTTGTGAGAGCAAGGGTGATGTTTCGGGCAGCCCATAGGCAATGTTCTGTGCTATCGTGTACGGAAACAAGACGGGCGCCTGGGGCACGTAAGATATGTGCGTGCGCAGGGATGGGGTGTGGAGGACGTCGTATGGCAGAAAGCAAAACGTAAGTGGGCTTATAATAACAGGTGTCGGTGAAACCGAAGCTGTTGGGTGATATACGGAGGACGAACGTTGGGAGGATAGCGGAGACGGAACGATCTCAGCAGAAGCAATCCTGGTCTGCGATGGCGGCTCTTCGTGCTCTCGTTCCCATAGTGGCGAGGGCGGAATGACCACCATACTGGGAAAAGATACCCCCCTCCCTTTTATCGAAGTAGCTTCAGGGCTCGGGGTGGTCTCGACGGTAGATTCGCCACTTAGGGGTTCGTAGAGGCGTAGAAGCAGCGCGGCAATTGTGCTCTTCCCACATCCCGACGAGCCCACAATCGCCGTCGCAGTCCCCGGATTGATCTGTAAGTTAACACTCCGTAGCACCTCCGTCTGAGGTGATGAAGGGTACGCAAATCGGAGATTTGTCATGCATACTGGCAAGGGCGACGGTACTTTCTTGTCCCCCTTTGCTTCGTGGCTGTTGTCATGAGACAAGTTGGCGTAGTAGAGAATCTGCGTAGCGGTGGCTTTGGAGGCGGCGATTTGCGGGATATTACTGAGGGCCTGTGCTGCTGTTCCGAGTGAGAACAAAACCAGATTGATGACTTTGAGCACGTCCGTGACTGTTGTTTGCCCCTCGCTGAGAAGCTTCGCTCCGTAGTAGAAGACAAGCGCGGTAACAAAGAAGGCGAACGACTGGTAAAGACCATAAAAGATGGCCACAAAGCCTGCCCGCTTGTAACCGAGCAGGTAAGTGGCATGAGCAGAGCGCTCATGCTTTTCTGCAAAGTACTTCTCAAGGGTCAAGGCACGGACGACTTTGATGTTGGAGAAGGTCTCGGAAAAGATAGCGCTGGTGGCTGTAGCGGCATTGTTGGCGATGGACTCCCACTTGTCGCTCATCAAGGCGTTGCCTCTCGAAGCACCCACGGCCACTGGCAACCCAGACAAGGCGACCAAAGTAAGATCCCACTTGGTAGCCAGAGCCCAGGTGAGAGAGGCAACAATCATGAGCGAAACAGTGAGCAGAATGGGAACAAACAGGCCGACAAGCTTACGCATCTCTTCGGCGTTTCTGTCGAGACACTGCGTAATTCGGTGCGGAGAGTGGCTGGCTTTATCAAACCACGATTTTGGCTGAGCCAAAATACGCTTCATGGCCTCGGCGCGGAGAGTGTTGACCCATTTCTGTGCTACCTTTTCTAGAAAGAAATACCCGAAGAATGTTGCGCTGGCATCGACGACGGCGACGATGGCGAGATAACCTGCCCATTTGGACCCGGAAGATTGCGGGCCTTCTGGAATCCAGAAAGAACTGATCAAATTGGAAAAGAAGTAAGAAAACACGGGGTTACCTGCTGCAATGACAAGACACAGCAGAAGCCCGAGTATAAGCTGGAGCCGTCCTGTCTTGTCGAGCGTCGGCCAAACGGTTTTGAGGATGGCTTTGAGGGAGGGGAGTTTGTGTCCTTTGGTCGGAGTTCTCCCCAGCTTCTTGTCCATTTTGCTGGCCAGATTGGCAAGAAAGAAGCGGTCAAGCGAGTCCAAAGAGGCCAGGCTGTCAGATGCGGTTGGTTGCATGCTTTGTCGTACGTTGGGTGTTCTGGTAGTCTGCACCTCTCTTGCCTGCCGGGCGACAATATTCATGCTCTGCGGGCGACTGGGAAGAGACACGTGAGAGGCACGTCGAGATCTTGTCTGCGTGGGTGGCGGCGCCGAAACCAGTTCTGGTTTCCAAGTCATCTTAGGACGAGGAAAGAATCCTACTGAATGCATCCCGGTGTTGCTAATCATGCTGCCACGTAGGAACCTGCCGTATGTAGCCTCCTGGATTGGATGTTCATCTTCGTCATCCGAAACTTCAGAGCTAGAGTCGTACCAACTCTCGCCCTCACTGGAGTCTCTGGACGAACAAGCGTCGTCTGCTGATGTTAATAGGGAGGCAAACAGTCCATGTTCCTGCTCGGCCACTTCTTTACTCAGACCCTGCTGCACGATTGTGCCATCCTCCATGACATATACGTACTCATTGGCTTCGATGTGGCCAACTTCGTGTGTGATGATGATGGTTGTTCTGCCCTTACGCCATATACGAATCGCATCCATGATCAGGGTCCTGCTTACAGGATCTAAACCGCTTGTAATCTCATCCAGAACGAGCACTGGAGGGTCGCGCAGTTTTGCCCTTGCCAGTGCGAGCCTCTGCTTCTGCCCGCCACTGAGATTATAACCCCCTGAGCCGAGCAGCGTGTTGATTCCGTCAGGCATGTTCGCGATGGTGGACTGAAGAAGCGCCATGCTACAGGAGTCATGGATGTCTTCAGGCGGAACGTTGTCAGGGTCAGTCGCGCCAAAGGCAACATTATGGGCAAAGGTATCGTTGAAGAGAATACTGGACTGCTGAATAAGTGTGATGTTGCACCGAAGCCACTCGAGGTCGAGAGTCGCGATATCATTGCCGTCGACGGTGATACGACCGGTCCGAGGTTCGTAGAATCTCAGCAGAAGATTGCTCAGGGTGCTCTTCCCAGAGCCACTCCTGCCGACAACAAAACAAATTTCTCCTTGGGCGAAGTGGAAACTTGAGGTCTTGAGAACAACGTTGCTTGGATTGGAAGGGTACGCAAAGCTGACCTGGCTCGTGTATCATGAACGGTTAGGGGGCTCCTGATTATAAGAGAAGGAAAGCAGAGCAAAAGAACAGAAACTTACGTTGTTCATCCTGATGTCACCAAGACATAACGACGGTTTCTTCCACCCTTTCTTCTTGCTAGACTCAGACTCACCAGCCTGATCTTCGGCCACGTTCTTCAGGAGCTGGGCGGCTTGCATGCCCTTCGCTAGTACAAGCCACTCCGGACCTAGCGTCTCAATGCTCTTGAAAGCATTGAGCGCAGCGTAGAAGGTCGTCAAGGCAGTTCCGGGGGTCAGCTCGCCTTTTCCCACGAGCACTACGGCAAAGTAGAAGCCAATCACAAACAGCATGATCATCCACATTTTGACGTAGCTCATCTGCCCGCAATTAGCCAAGACTTGACGCGAGTAGTAATTGGCCGATCGACGGATTGCAGAAGTGAATTGGAAGGTTTCTTGATCCGCGGCATTGTACACCTTGACGATGTCAATGGCCGAAGTGGCAACCGTGGCATGCTTTGCTGCCTCGGCAAGCTCCCGTTTCTGTCCCTCGATGGCTGGATCCAAGCCACGACTTATGGCCCAGAGAATCAAGGATGATGGCACACTTGTCGAGAGAAGCACCAGTGTGAGCTTCCAGGAGAAGGCGAAGGCGACGATGAAACAGGCGATAAACACCAAAGCATCGCAGACAAGAAAGCCCAGGGTTTGAGATGTTGCCAGTTGAAGCTCTCTCGTTTGCCTGTTTGCTTGTGTTAGCAATCTGCAAACTCGTTTCCTTGTCACTTTCCTGTTCATCAATTCTAGACAGAACTTACGTCTGTACCTGCACAAGCAGAGCCCATACACCCTCGCCCCTTAGATCGTACCATCCAGCCGTTTTCCCAAGCAGAGCCCCAAACATGGTTTCTCTTGTTGTCCTTGCTCTGATCTCTCCACACACTACCCACAGCGCGATATCGATGGAGGAAAATAGCCAGACACCAAGCCCAAGCAGCACAAAGTAGATGCACCACTGCGATATCTCGGCAAGAAGTCCTGACGAGGTAAGGGCGCCTGCCCCCCACTCAGAGACAACCTCGAAGATTTTGCCAAGAAGAATCGCGTATGCTGTGCGACCGGCCGCGACAATGGTAGCCGTGAAAAAGGAGATAGCAACCAGGGGAATGTGCCTCCGGTGGGTGAAGCTGAAGAGTGTTGCGAATGTCGAACGGGTAGTGGGAAGCGAAGGAGGCGTTACACTGGCTGTTTTCTGTTTCTTCTTGTCGTGTCCATCCACCTGAATCGAGATATCCTTCGCGGGTTTATTGAGCCGTTGAAGCGGATACACTCCCTCGATAGCAGAGAGATCATCGTTCTTTGATATCCCCATATTGAGAACTGGATTGACACCGATAGCCTATGGGCTTGCAATGAAGAACCCACAGGAAGAATTCGGGAAAAAGAGAGAAGAGATGAAGGTGAAACGAATGATGCCTAGCCAGAATCTAGATATCTAGATGTTGAGATGGTGAAGAATTGGAGGGAGAAAACAAGAGACCCGGGCTTCGGCGTGCAAGAAGGGCCCGATCCGAATCTCCCCAAAGAAAAATAGCAAGGCTGTGGGATTAAGGTGGCCATGATTCACCGTAGTCTTGTTTCTCGGTACAATGGGAGGTGGTGTTGTGGTGCGTGAATCTTTGTCATTGGCCTTAGTATTGTTCTTGGTAGACTGGCTGGTTGATGGGCCGAGGAACAATATTAAAGGGGTTACCGGTGTAATGCGCAGAGTCCCGCCAGATTTTAGGAAAGTGTACTTGTCAGAACCCTGCCATTTACTGACCGAAGAAGAATGGGAACAAGAAAAGTCGGAAGAAAGGTAAGGTATGATTGAATCTGTTGTGAATAATATTTTCCTTTTCTCTTTTCTTTTAGGCGCTAGACTCCGTGGCCTTCTCCTTTTGTGCCTTCTCGTACACCCAATCATTCAGGCCAAGCTTGTTTCTTGCGATCTCGACGGCGTAGAATTGCATTCTCGGCACTGGATGTTGACACACCATGTCAGTATACTTTACACAAATACCTTCAGCTTCGTAGCGGGCGGATGAAACGTACCAAAGATGGTCCCCTCCTGATCGTACTCCTTCCTGGGGTTGGTGCGCACCAAGGTGCCAAAATTGTAGTCCTTAACTCTCTTCTCGTACTGCATCATGAAGTTGCGCCACCTCTCCTTGCCCGATTTGCTCTTCATTTCGTCCTCATTAATGGTGGCAGCGGGATCAAATTCGGGAAAGTCCTTCTTGAGGTGCTCGTAGATCTCGTCGTCGATACCGGTAAGGCGCAGCGAAGAACCCTTAACCTTCTCGAGAATCCCCCAGTATGTCGCCATGTGCTCGACGGCCTTGACGGCGAACTGCTTCTCGATCTGTGTTTGTGATCCCTGGCGTCAGTTTCCACCGGGAAATGCATCACAGCACCAACCGTGAGGGCGCAGCCGCTTGCGACACGGATACTTTGACGAAGTGATAGGAAAGGAGAGGAAAGGATCAAAGCAGCCGTACATCTTCGAGATTGTCCGCATTCTCTGCGTCAAAGTTCTTGGGAACAGGACCGTTCAGTGCCATTTTGTTTGGTTATGGATGGAACAAAACTGGATGATGAATATTTGGTGAGAGAACGGAGATTTTGATAACCAGCGAGCCGTGACTTCAGTTTTGTGCACAGATTCAGAGATAATAACGATCGCCGGTAGCAGGCAGATTGAAAAAAAAAAAAAAAAAAAAGCCGTTGCGACAACGAGGCGCTACGAGAAGCTTCACCCACCCGCCAGAACTCGCTCGCTTTGGCTGTCATGCCCTATGGTGGGGTGATGACGGCCGTCTTTTTGCCAGAGGCGCGGGGTTGGTGGGGCATATTCGTAGGTGGCAGACATTGACATGCATCGAGCTGTTATCGATAAGATCTTATCGAAACAAATATCTCTTATCGTGGCGAATCTAGAAAGTCCATCAAGGTTCCAGTCCAGGTGTTTGCATGTGCATCCATTTTATAATCTGGATAGATTCTCTCTTAGATAATGGGCTGTCAACTGCCAAGTGTCAACGGAACCCGGGCCAACCTTGGATCGAGGACAACCACCCGACCTCCACCGTACCATTTCTTGACCCCAACCTGTACTGCCCAGATACTGGATCCATGAACAAGGAATTATCATCATCTTGGGAGTTCCTATTTCCTTTGTTCCTACTTCCCGTCTTCTATCCTCTTTTCTAACTGCTTCGTGTTGAAGAAGAATCTTCCCACCTAGAGTTTCACCATAAGCGTTGGCTTCCTCGGGCGTTCATGCGAATCCGGCCCTCATGGATCAGAGTCAAAGTCGGTGTCTCGTAATTTCGATTAGTGTACCGAACATTCGGCATGCCGTTGCATCTAGGCTCATGATGTGTGGGGAGGAGAAAAATAGCGATGATGATGATGATGATGCGTTCTCAGCTTAAACTCGGGGTCGGCTATTGTGATACAGCACTGGCTTGACTAAGTTGCCTGGGCGTTTGTTGTTTGCTTCGTATCAAGATGACAGCTTCATCTTTATGCGTTTGCACCCGGGGAAAGCGGATAGAAGAGTCGCAATAGAATAATATCAAATTCTTATACTTCTTCTTCTTCTTCTTCCTTAACCATTGGAAAGGCTATGAAGTAACAGATGGGATCACAAGAAGCGTCGCAGAAATCCAGGATCGCAACGACTGACCCTTCTTCGCCTGGTCTACGGCGCGAAGATGGCCATCGACCACGGTACCTCTGGTCAAGGCGAGGGGGACTGGGAGGAGTACAAGGCAACGGCATCAAAAGCTCTCGAAGTGCTAAAAAGCCCACGCGGTCCGCGTCAACTGGCTGCTCGACTGGATGCATGCCCCGTTTACCCCCCAGGCAAGCTTTCCTAATTCCTTCTGTTTCTATGTTTGTTGTTCATGGCGACAACAATCCGACCCATTGTATACCAGGTATTTTCGAGAAAAGAGCTGACCAAGCAGTCTAGGATGCCCAGACCAAACTCTCATGTCTTCCAGAGCCACCAAACATGTCCGAACCCTCTACCCGCGAAGGAGATTCTCCCTCCAACCCCTCCTGAAACCCCGAAAACACCACCGATGTCCGCGGCCTCGGCAACCACAGAGCAAGCGGATGTTGGTGCAATTCAAAATCAACAATCATGCTTACTAACAAAATGGCCAGCCTCTCAGACTGCCGTGTCTCCTCTGGCTCTAGAGACACCACCGCTGCCTGCGCCCGCACTGGTAGTTACCACAACCGCTTTGGTCCAACGGCCTGCAGCTGCTCCATCGAATGTCACGGCCCTGAGACCTCCCGTAGACTACGTAGTTCCATGTATATCGAACTCAGCTCTACAAGCAATCCAGACACAAAATGCAACTTTCTCTCTGTCAATGGCACGAGCGCTCTCGACGAGGTCAATTCGATCCACAAATCCCGGAGCCGGAAATATATTACCTACACCCCTCAGTTTGAAAATAAAACCTTCGCCCAGGCCAGGTCCGGATTCCCCAAGGTCTCCTATAAACTTGACGCTGTCAAGGAAACCGATAGTTCCAGCCTTGTCCAAGACTATAACATCATCTAATCAACAAGATCTGCCAGCAAGGCAGCCAGCGTCTCGACTGATGGAGCGACTGGCAGCAGAACATGCTCAATTGAGGGCCTCTCCGGCTACAAGAATCTCGGTCCCTCTCAGAACACTTAGCGTCCAGGAGACCGTAAAGTTCTTGGAAGGACATAATCACTTGAAGACTGCCCCTCTAAAACACGCTTCAGTCCAGATAAAGTGTCCAGGCGCACGAGCTTTAGGTGCAACCCCGGTAGTCCCTGCAACTTCGAAGAGTGTGGATGTATCAAAAGCCGTTACACTCCCAGACACACTGGCGATCAAAGCACTGTCTTTACCGCCGGATGACAGAAACCACGTAAAACTCGATCCAGCAATGCCCGCTTCAGTTCAAGTAGCATCTTCAAAGGTTCAGAAATCGACAACGTTATCAGAAGGCTCGGCTGAAACAAGCAAGACGCAGGCCCCAGCATCCACAAATTTAGACAGTTCAGTGGGAGTGCAAGTAATACTTGGTGCGTCAAAAGCAGAACATGAGTACGACAAAGCCTCTTCAAAAACGGCGTTGGCCTCGCCAGAGGATCCAGTAGCTGTAGGCGAGCCGGTAGATATATCGCCTGCTATTTCGACGATGAAGCCCCCGGGGTTAGAGTTCGAGAGCTTTCGTGCACTGAAAGCTTTCTCACTATTACCCACGCCGGACTTTGAGCTGACCGTTGAAGTTCTACCTGTCTTCTCGGAACAGCCCAAAAGGGCAGAGGTAACTCTGCCATTCTCAGGTACAAACGGCGTGCATGCAATACAAGAAGCCAAGCAGGAGACCCCATCCACATCTTCCGTCCTATCAACGCCAACGATATCGGAGCCGAAGACTCCTCCCTCGGCAGCGGCACACACGTCCTCGAGGGTATCAAAAGAAGTTCGCTTTCAGACCTCTCCTTCCTCTACTATACCGGAGTCACTGGATAGGCTGCAAGACCAAGGCCACGAATACTCCCCTGACTCTCCTGGTCCTTTCACGACGCCAGTCAAGCCTCCGCCTCCGGCATTCCGTACCACACCTCCCAGGCCTGAGACTCTCCAAACAGATTCATCTGATATCTCAGTGGCGGCCGACGGCTCAGATGCTCCAATTGTCCCGGTCAAACACAGTAGTCTCTGCGTACCGGGGAAATCATCAAAACCGGAAAACAGCAGTGCCTGGAAGACCATCTCAATCAACTCAACCGACTTCACAAATCTCATTCAGATTGTTGATCCACCCCCTGTTGCTGTTGAGCCACCTCCGTGGGACCGGAGCGTCGAAGTCTTCTGGAGGAGAAATCTCAACGACAAACCGGATACTCTGTACGATGATGAACTGTCGTTCCAACAGAACATTCTTCATTTAAAGGATGGGCGGGATATTCACAACCCGGACGGTCGGCACGCCCTGGATTCAGACCAAGTTGGGGGATGCGGTATCGACACGCATCGGTGTCATTACTTTCGTCTTCCTGACAACGTCCGTTTCGCGATTGTCCGATACATCTTGTCAAGTCACTATCCACTAAACCCAGAGAAGCAGAGGGCCATCCGCTTGAACAACACTGCCTCTGTGCTCGAACCTATCTGGCCTGTGCACCCCAAAACTGGTAAACCATTCTGGACCAGCGAATACTTCACCAGCCTGTACTCGGCCCTCTCTCCCCTGAAACGGTACATGTACGTGTGCTCTGACATGCGCATCGACTTCTTGGCCGCGTTTTTCCTCACTCGGCGTTTTCATGTTCTCTTCTCACCGTTTGTGACTGAGTCGCTTCAGCCCGGCGCTACATTATTCCTGGACAAATACGGACCTTTGATGAAGTGGATTGCACTCGAGATCGACTGCACGAAACTGGGGGGAAGCTTTCACCCAAGCGCCATCCAGTTGAACCAGTGGCAGGGGCTCAGACGTGTGCGTGAGTTGGTGGAGAGATTCGCAGAACGACAATGCACCAGGCCAGATGGCGTCAATATCCATAGCTTCGTGGTTCTGGTGCGGAGATATTATGGCTTTCGAGAGGGTATGAAGCAGATTCCAGGAGCCGACAAGATGATGATGAAAGCAGCCGATGGCATGTCACAGTCTCCGTGGCTTGAACAACTCTCAAACGGAAAGATCGAGGGCACGACGGAGATCTACCCGCAGGACTGCAGCAAGGGAAAGGAGAAAGAGGATGACATTTTCCAGAATCAGAAAAGCCACTCAGAAGACGGCGACTCAGTCAGCTCCACCAAGCAACAGACGAGAGAGGAACGCGAAAAGGGTAAGTCCCCTTTTCCCTCAACTTTGAAAATTTTGGCTTTGTGGGCTGAACCCTGCTGCTTAGAGCTCGTTCAGTATACACCTGACGCATATCTTTGCCTTCTGGATCCTCTGAAACGGATTGGGAAGCGGATCGATTCCCTCCTCATGTGTGGTACCACCAAGAACTACGCAAACGAGTTCATTTACGCCATTTGGGGAGCAGACGAAGTCCCCAGAGGTCCCGATTTCCGCAAAGCGATCGCGCCGCACCGCCATTTCCGCACAGCGCGGGCGTACCCTTACACACCCGGGCAGAGCTCCGTCATCAACCGGTATGACGTATCAAACCGCCATGTTTCCCTGGCGATTCACGACCGAAACCCACAGCTGTGGAAGGGGGCTCATAACTGCCGTCTGAGGGATGATGTGCATTTGATCGAGCAAAAGCACACGCCGGGAAGTACGACGTATGGTCTCGTATGGAAGCAGAGCTCACTGATAAATACGGCGGTGATTACCTCGGCCACGCCAAAGATCCACCAACTACTAATTATGCCCCCAGAGAAGCCTAGACGTTCAAACTGGGTGATCTTGTCACGGCCGTCATTTTTGAAGAAGTCAATGATTTACACCCCAAAGTCCAGCGTGTTGTCGCAAAAGTCTCTACTGTCCCCATCTGTCCTTCCGGCCGGATCAGATGAGCCAAAGGGGAAAACGTCGTTGAGGGTAGAAGCCAAGACGGAGCCCGCCCTCGAGCCTGAGCCTGATTTGGAAATGGAGGTAGACTCGGGCGTCCAAGAGAAGAAAGGCCTTTGGAGGCCCTCGAAGATTCCGCTGCTGATCAAAAAGCGTGCTCGATCGTTCGTTCTGACCAGAAGCAGATCTGCGGCAAGTGACGACACCAGTGGGGATAGCAAGAGAAGTTTTGGAAAACTGGTCAAGAAGGCCAGCAGCAACGTTTTGAGGATGGGAGGTATTTTCGGTGGAAGAAGAACTTCTGGCCCTACAAGGATCTAGGCCAATATGCCCGCCCGTAGCGTGTTGACGACTGTCCAAGTAGACGGGTTATTCATTCCGTTGACGAATTTGAGGATTGGACAGCGATATATCATGAAGCGATATGGTGTGAAGATGATGGCATTATTTGCCGGTGATCAACGATATATAAGAGCAACCGCTCCGTGATCAGCTTATGCTGACGTCCCGTGGTGGTCATTTCATTTGACTATGTAGACATGAACAGGATGCCGGTTGGATGAATCATGAAGATACAACATTCAGCCAATTACCCCAAGAGGTATATACCAGCGTGCGATCTTGAAAGAAATATATGACCCTAAGAGAACGAGACATCTGAATACTCAGTCGTCGTCGTACTCGTACACTTCTTCCTCCAACTCGATGATCTCCTCCCCATTTCTCGTCCTGGTTCTTGTTCTCGTCCTAGTTCTCCTGCGTCGTCGGGATGTCGTTGTTGCGGTTGCAGTAGTTGTGAAACTTTTGGTTATTGTAGTCTTGTCCGTGCTCGTGGTGGTCTTCGTAGTAGTCCTGATCACCGTACTCGTAGTGACGCTCCCAACAGGGGCTGCGGCCGTAGTTATGATCGTGCGAGTGGTGGTGCTCGAAACCCCAGGGAGTGTAACTGTGGTTGTGATTCTGACGGTGCTCAGCACTGTGATCGGGACTGCTATGGAAATGGTAATGAGGGCGCCCGGCGTGGTCACCGTCACTGTTTTGATAACTGTGACGGTAGCCGTGGTGGTGGTAGGGAGAGATACGACAACAGTGTTAGTTCGTAGAACAGTGGATGTCACGATATTGGTGGCTGTTGTTTGAAACAAGACGGTCTTTTCAACTGTTTTAGTTGCGGTGGTGACCAATGTCTGGTTGATGAGGACGGTGCTGGTTGTTCGTATCAAGATGGTTTCTGTCGCTGTTCCGCAAGTAGCGATGGGGACAACTGAGCTCGGGACAGGACTGTCACAGATGCCAAAGACTGCATTACAGCCTGCGCCACAGTGTTCATCTGTGCTGCCGCACCTGTTCTGATGGTCAGCAAGCGCAGTAACAGGGAAGGGAACTAGTCGATGGACAGATGTGGGAGGGATCGAACTTACCAGCCATGCGGAGAGCAGCATTGCCCGTAAGTCGAGCCAAGACAAGTGAATTCACCACCACACTGCCCGTCAGGACTTGTCTTCGACGGGGTGGAGGTTGATACTGCACCCGCGTTCGAAACTGCCAGCGAAACAGCAGCCAATCCAGCCAGCAAGGGGGTGGTCCTAAGGAGCTGAAGGCATTTCATGCTGTCAACGATGGACAAAAGAATGTCTGTGCGCATTCAAGAGTCAACTTTAGGCTTTGGGAACTTTCAACGTTGCGAGACCCAGTCCATATATATCTAGCTACGGAGGCTCTGATACCGGGGCTGTACCTGATTGACAATCGCTGGCTCTTCCTGTCGTGCGACAGCACATCATTCTTTACACTATCTACCCGTGGCTCTTTTCTGAAAGATGGTGTGCAGATCACAGCAAAGAAATCTCTCCCAGGCTCGACAAGCCCGGCTGGATGGGTCGCAGAACACGGCCCGGGTCGATGGCGACCTATGAATAGCAGCTAGGCTCGGGCTGGACTATAAACCCGGAATCACCGTGCAGGTGGTTTAATATGCTCCCGAATTCGGAAAGCTCGGTAATTCAGCTTGATATACGGTGATGACCGGGAGCTGACGGTGTCTAAATTTCGCCTCTGATTTCAACTGCTGAATTGTTGTGTAGTCTGTAGTCGAACCTCTGATCTACGCTGTTATGTCCCCTTTTTTTTCGAACCACCCCCATCATGAACTGACAGTCTGGACCACTTCGACCCGGCCCTTATTCTTTTTCCATACACAAAGAACACGAACGGGACCGGTATCAGCAACGCTGCAAACCCAGCAGGAATCGATGAACCAGGTCCAACGCCCAAGTTGCGATAAAGCGGTGCCACGACCAAGGGAAACGCGCAGGCAAAGCAAGATCTGAGGAAAGTATTGGCGGCCACGGCCGAAGCAGCATACCTCGTGAATGTGTCGACAAGATAATTCAGTGCCGCCTGGAAGATCATGAAGAAGCCAGCCCCCAACATTACTAGACCTATGCAGGGAACAATCCAGTGAATGGAAGGTCCAGACGTCCAACCGGTAAGAAACTGTCCACCTGCAAAAAGTACCGAACCAACCATCATGGGCGGCAACCTTCTTTCAGGCACAGCTCGGTTTCCCGCAGCATGATACGCCTTGTTGTAGAGCAACTGATTGTACACATTTGCACCACAGCCGAGTATCGCGCCGATGAAAATGCACAGAAATGGCAGTGTAGCCACGAGCTGAGGCCAGCCGCGAATCTGTCCGAAGATGATGGGAATGGATCCAAGCTGCATGTAGAGGATGCCGTAACAGAAACTTGCGTAGAGAGCAACGAGGAAACATATCGGCGTACACAAAAGCTGGACAGGCCTCAGCAAGAATTTCTTGGCGAGTTCCAAGATGCTGACGTCCCATTCTTCGAACTTGGCGTGCAGTGCCCAGTTTCCGCTTTCGATACGGAGACGCCGAGCTTTGTAGACAAGTAATTTCGGTGGGTAAGTCTCGTCGATGAAAATAACGGCAATAATGAGGATCGTGATTTGCAGGATGCCCGTCAGGTATTCTGTCCACCGCCACCCTAAACTGGGCTGAACCACAACGACAGCGGAAACAATTGGACCTGCATATTTGAGTCAGTATCAAGAGCTTGTCTTACTTCGTAGGCACTCTCGATTTTGATTATCGATTCCAAAAAAAAAAAGGGGGGGGGGCTACCAAGAGAAGGTCCTCCTACCACTGCCATAGCATACCCAGCCATGGCAATTCCTCTCTCAGCAGGCCCAAAGAGGTCACCCAGCACTCCGCCCGTGTTGGTGACTGGAGCACTGGCGAAAAGGGCACCGAAGAAACGCGTCAACATCAATGTTTGAAAGTCTTTTGCCGTCGCACTCCCAAAACTAAAACACACTGCTATAAACATGGGCGCAAAAACTGCTACCCTCCTGCCGTAGACTTCGGATAGTGGCGCCCACATGAGCGGACCAATGCCGAAGCCAATTAGGAACAGAGATGTTCCCAGGATGGCCACGGGTTCGCTGACGGAGAATTCGTCGGCAACTTGCAAGGTCCCTGCGGAATAGCATGACGACGCCCAGGTTGCCGACATGGTGACCAGACCATACAGCAATGTAGTGAGGACTTTCTTCCGCAGCGGCCAGTTCATAGGTCGATAGGGGTCATGCGGACCATCAAAATCAACCAACTCATCCTTGGTGGTGGCGACGTGAGACAGTGGATGATAGAATTGTGGTGCTGCAGGACGGGTGCGGAGGCGGGAGAGAATGGTCGATGTTCGACTTCGGGTGAGAGACACTCTCCTTCCAGTAACTTGTCTCGATGAGTTACTGCTGTCGGTATTGTTTCTGCTCAAACGTGAGGTGCGGGAGTGAGAACGCCGAATATCTAGAGAACATGGTCGATGTCCGTCATGGTCAAGCTCGCTATCGGTGGAAGAGATATCTTCATCATCAGCATCGTCGTTGTCGTCGTCGTCGTCGTTGACATCTTCGGTTGATGAAGTAAACTTTTCTGTCGCTTCAGAATGTAAAGTTTCCGAGACTGGTGAAATACCATGGTGTTGGTGTGTGTCTTGGTGGTGTTGTGGTGTTGGTGATGCCAGTTGAGTTGCGGGCATCGTATCCGACGACGACATCGCGGTAAATTTAGGTAGATTTTCTCTGTCAGGCAAAGAAAAATGTCCCAGATATTGGTAGATTACGAGCCGAACCAAAGCTTCTTTTGTATATTGAGATAAATTTGTGGGGGCGTTCGTCTTGTTTGCCGCTCTCTCGGCCTCGACTCACGACGTCATTACGCATTGGGCGTGCGTGCGCATGATGGGCCTTATCTATGGAAGTACGACGAATTTTCACCAAGAATACATGTAGTAGCAAACCCCTTAAGACCAGGAAATAGGACGGCAATTGCAACTCGAATCTAGAAAAAAAGAACTACTTTAGTTAAATTCCACTCGCTTTGCTGTGATTCGGAGATATTGCCCTTGGCGGTCCGGCTCGCTTCCCGACTGTGGGGCCGAACTGGCGAACCGGCCCCGGGGTGGCCAAGACGGAGACGGACATTCGCGGGCAGGTTGCTGACTTGCGGTCTGGAAACTCCATACCCATCAGATATATCTCGTGATCGTAACGCCAAAAATCCGAGTAAATATATTAGCTTTGCCGCTCAAGGCTGTTAGGTCGTACCTGAGTGGTGTCATGGTTATCGGCACCGGCCAACTATCGCTGACTAATCACCCGACCATTGTGGAAAACACTGTTTAGCGCTTGGGTCTCACTGAAAACTCACAGCTGCAGTCCGCACACTGCCACACTCATCATCATACTGTAGTAACAAACCGCCCACAACCCCTGTGGCCTCAATATGAAAGAACAAGACCAGAAACGTTTCGAGGCACTGCTAGGCTGGTCCCAACAACACGGCGCAAAAATACATGCCGCCGTCGAGATTTACGATGATGACACCACCAAATTCTCACTGCGTGTCAAACCCTCAGCAACTGACGTCTTAAAACCGGGCTCCAGCGCAGTCACCTGCCCAGTTTCAACAACTTTATCCTACCTCAACGCCCTGATCGATGGGCCACTACTGAGTGAAGGTGGATTCACCGCCGATTCCCCGAATACACCTGCTTTCCCTCCACAGTTCATGACAACCCTCCCCCCTCATGTCATCGGTCGTTTCTTTCTCATCAAGGAATATCTCAGGGGAAAGACTTCATTTTGGTATCCCTACACCGCAACGCTACCACAACCAGAGCATATTAGTTCCTGGTCACTCCCTGCATTCTGGCCAGAAGATGACATTGAGTTTCTGGAGGGGACCAACGCCTACGTGGCTATCCAGGAAATTCAGGCAAATGTCAAGAGTGAGTACAAGCAGGCAAGGAAAGCTCTGAAAGAGGCAGACTTCGAAGGCTGGCAGGACTACACCCAGATGCTGTACAAATGGGCTTTCAGCATTTTCACGTCACGAAGCTTTCGACCGTCGCTAATTCTCTCACCGGCCAATAAGGAACCCATCTCCCGTCTGCTACCGGCGGGGTGTGAGTTGGACGACTTTTCCATTCTGCAGCCCCTTTTTGATATTGGGAATCACAAGATGACGGCCAAGTACACCTGGGATGTGACCTCCAATCCTACTTGCTGCCAGTTGATTTGCGGCGATGAGTATGGGCCGGGGGAGCAAGTGTTCAATAACTATGGGCTGAAGAGCAATAGTGAGTTGCTGTTGGGATATGGGTTCATTCTTCCCGAAACCGAGCACCTGCACAATGATTATGTTCATGTGAGGAAACGGCAACAACAGCTGCCAGAAAGAGACTCCTCAGACAAGCCGAAAGACTTTCTCATATCGCTTCGACCGATCAGCCATCCAAGTTCAGTGGCGGGGCTGGCTCGCTTGCTGGCTCGGGAGGATATTCGCGTCAACACGCTGCCTGGCTTATCCAATTTCGAGCCAGCTCTGATTAGGGATCTTGCATCCATGGTAGCCAGTCCAGAAGAGAAGGTGTTGTTCAAGCACTGGCTATCCTCAGAGACAGAAGGGATCCCGGCCGGGTTGGAAGAGTTTCTTGAGAAGATTCGAGGTACACTGGGAGGCAAGTTGCAGTTCGATTATCAGCGTCTCAAGTCTGTACAGCAAGACGAAGAAACCGGCGAGGAGAGGATTCGAGAGGCAACGAACAGAAACCAGGAGCTTGCCCTGGAGTACAGGAGGCAGTACGAGAAGGTGCTCATTGCCGGGCTAGAGGCACTATCGGAGTAACTGTTCTCCGCCGACGAGGGGGAATATGCTGTGTAACGCGAGCAAGTCAAATTAGTCAAGCCACCTCGAGCACGGCGAGCACTTTGACAACCAACGGGTGGTCCATTCATACTGTAAAAGGGAAGGGCACCAATGCATGATTGGCACACGGACTTGACAGCTGCATCGTCTTGACCCCGCGTTTGTGCGAAGGGATTTCACCATCGTGCAGCTTCTGTGCAGAACTTCTCTCCCTTCTCTTGGTTTACCTACTTCAGGTTTTCTGAATGAACCCTAGGCATCGTTTGAGCACATATCACGCATCCCCGGATCACAGAGATCAGATACCAGCTAAGATGCACACTCGCTCAGCGGGACCTCTCTTTAATGAAGTAGGCGCCGCCCGATATGAGAATGCCTTTATCGGTGGCCCGCATGGTCAGCTCGCTTCTCTAGAGTGGATCCTCTCTACCCTTTCGTCGTCGTCCATTACCGGCGCAAACTGTCTGGACATCGGTTCTGGATCCGGACGTCCTGTCTGCTCGACGCTTGCAGCAGCAGGTCACCGTGTTCTTGGCGTTGATGTGTCAGAAGCAATGGTAGCTTTTGCCAGTGAACATGTTCCATTGGCAACTTTTACTCGAGCCGACATCCGGGACTTTAAAGTGGAAGAAAATCAAAAGTACGATGTTGTGACGTCCTATTTTGGCCTCATCGCCGAGATCTCGCAGCAAGAGATATTGGAGACTCTGAAGAAGATAGGACATGAGATGCTAAAGCCCGGCGGCATCTTTGTTTGGGCCACTGTGCCTGTCGATGTCAATTTGGAAGAGATCATGTGGATGGGCAAGCCTGTGGTTGTTTCCAACCTGGCGAAAGATGCAGCGGTTGAGGCTGTAAGAGATGTTGCAGGACTTCAAATTGTGAACGTGGTGGAAGAAAAGTTCAAACCCGAGAAGGCAGTCGAAGCTGGTATCTGTGCGGAGGAAGATGTTTGGGTAGAGGATCATCTGTATATCTGGGCTAGGAAGTCTGCCTGACTGAGAAGATATTGTGCCGAGTTCTATGTAGTTGATCTAGGATATGCACTTCTGGTCCGAGAGCATGGAATCACAACCACATTTGTGCATTGTGGGCCCTTCATATCGTTTCCATCAAATATTTTACATTTGTACTACCAATTCCTCTTGCAACAACTTGACATGACATGGTTAACATTGAAGACTGAGTTTCTCTGAGCACCCCGTCTCTCGGTTTTGTGCGCTGCATTGGGCGCGGTCTTGAATCCATTCTCTTGGCAAGAACATCATCACCAAATGGTAACTTGACAACTTGGCCGAGTGGTTAAGGCGACAGACTTGAATTCTCCACAATTCAGATATCTGTTGGGTTCGCCCTCACAGGTTCGAATCCTGTAGTTGTCGCAACATCTTTTTTTGGCATTGATTTTCCCATCCACGTTATTTTTACTGTTTTCCAACTGTGCGACAAGTACTAGGTACCAGGTACCTACTACGGCTACTAAGTTGCTGAAACTCTGCCATCAATCATGTCTCCCCTCATGTTCCGAGGAATGGGAGGGCCTCACTGGTACGAAATATTCTAACTAGGCGAGGGGACGTAGAACAAGGCGAGATGAAGTGACAAACTGATTTTTAATCTTTGATGAGCAAGTTCTTTTTGGTGTGCGGATCATACTCTCAGAATCTCACCCCTTAATTCGTTTAGTACACCATACTTGAACTTGCTTTTGATAATTGGAGATAACGGGACTCGGATCCAATGGATACAATTTTGGGTAAGTAAACTGAATGACACCCACCACCCCATTTATCCGTATCTCAACCGCCGCACATTCACTAGGTAGCTACCTTATCTAAATAATCTGGGGTTCTCGTCCCTTCTATAACTCCATCTTTGCAGCACGATCCCCTACATTGGTATCCAAGCTTCAATATAGCCTCTTCAATTTAAAATTGTATTGGGGATTTCTGCCTTCGACGATACCCCTCTCTCTTCCCTTTCTCCCTGGAACTACTTGTTCCACATTCCTTCGCGGACTGAAACAAGCAGGCAGAAAGGGAAATCGTGCAACCAAAAGAATCAAGTCCGATGGCCGGAAAGATGATCAAATGGTGCGAGTTGTCTTATGCTGCGCCGTCGCATGATCGGAAAGTGTAAGATAGGCGAGGTTGGCGGCACAGCTTCTCCCCAACGGTTCAGGATCCCAAGACCAGGGTCGTGAGAGCAACAACAGGGAAGAAGATGAAACTCGAGCTTCCATTGCCGCTCAAAGTGATTTGAATATTCCCCCAGAAAATCAAGACCCATGCTCAGGACTCGCTCGGGTCGAGCCGGCGTTAGGCCCATAGACCTAAAATAGGCACCATATTCAGACTTAAGCTTTTCCTGGGTCCCACTGCGCCTCTTCCAAATCTCCCAATCTCTTTGAGTGTCTCATCCAAACCAACTAAAGCGGGCAGCGCCGCGCGCAGCCAGGCAAGAAATCTCCAAATAGAAGAAGATAATATGCCCTTCGCCATGAAGTCAAGACAAGGAAGGAGGCAAGGGGGTTGTGCAGCTTTATATAACAGAGACTGCCGTTGCACACCTCCATGCTGTCGCTTACACGGGTGCTGTCTGATAACATGACGGAGCATTCTCCTCCCAATTTCGAAATGAACATCGAAAAGAACAACAATTGAAAACAAAAGCCAGAGGAGCTACCTCTCATTCTCCACCGCGGCCCAAGCATCACTGTCGCCGATGACGTGAAACCTGACATACGCTCCACTCTTTCTGAGCCCCCAACCAAGAACACAAGCGGAGCTACGGCGGACATCGTGGATTCCGTTACCACCAAGTCGACCTCCGGAGGTGAAGGCATTGGAACGAAAAGCAGGGTTGTGTACAGCACTCTCAGTGCAGACCGATACTCCTGGCGAGGCGGCGGGGAAAGAAGGGGCTCCGTATTCGAGACCAGGATCGAAGGAGTTCAGGCGCAACGAGACAATGGGCAACAACACCCCTATTCGACCACTGAGTCTTCCTTCCATCCCTGTTATGGGACTTGAACTGGCGTTCGATCAGGAGAAGTCCAGCACCCCGCACCAGGCCGTAACTTTCCCACAAGACGACTCCACCACAGCAGCGTCTTCCCTGCATTCAAACTCCTCCGAAGACCTCTCTACTTCTCTCTTTCGTCGCTCCGATTCCCAGCTTCTGCAACGCCGTCACCCCGTTCGCGTGCAGAGCCCAACTCCCAGCATCACGACGCGCCCAACGACAGTATCCTGCTGCGCTGACCTACTATACCAAACCCGGGCCTTGTATGTGTTTTCCCTCCTCTTCTGTGACTCCCCAAGCTCATCTCATCACTAACAGACCTCACCCACTTCAAGCCAGCTACCTCCACAAGCCAAGACTGTCCTCGAGTCCTGGACCATCACCTTTTATGCACCCACCTCCCGCATCTCGTCCTGGTTTTCCGTTTTTGGCTTTGGACTGAACTGCCTCACGCGTCATGATGTCGAGGAGGGACGTGTCCTCTCGGTCGTCCCAAACCCACATTTCAGCCAGGATGAGCTGTCTTCCACCCTGGCAACAGAAAAGTCCCTGTTTACCGCACGCACGGGACGCCCGCCTAGCCTGCACGCGTCCGAAGTAGAAGCAAGACTTCGTGCCCTGGACTGGAAAGTTCAGGACGAGATCTACGACCTCCTCAACGACCGCGTGCAGAGCAGCAGTAACTCGTTCCGGAGACGTGAGTGGAAGGTGGTGGTCCTGGTGGAAGTAGAAGGCGGGGAAATGACGGACGCCTCATCGTCCCCCCGGGAAGAAGTCGTCGCAAGAAGAAGAGGGTTGCTTCGCGACGGTATGATTGGCAAGAGGTTGAGAAAATCGAAACAGAAAAGACCACGGATGCCGCTGACGGAATACCGGCTGATTTTGAGGGGCACGGAAACGAGAACAAGCGATGCTGGTTGGGGTCAGTATAATCGGTACAGCCGGCCGTGGCGGGCAACTGATGAGAAGGAGCTGGGTGTCAAGAGGAGGTGGTCAATGATGACGAGAGCCAGTGAGAAGTATGTTGACTTTTGAATCATTCAGGTGGGAGGAGGGCGGAGGAAATGGGAGAAACAAGAGGGAAATGATTATTGATATGCATGATATCGATGACCCATGAATAAGAAACGAGGAAAAGAGTAGATTTTATTGATTCTGGTTTTGGAGCTCTCGAAGTTTGGACAAGGCCGTCTCCCATCGCTGTTTTCGTCCTTCGTCCGTGTCGTTCCACCATTCCGGCGTCCCGCGTTCTCCTAGCCCAAGTTTTGCAAGACCAGTTATCTGCCGAGATTTCCTGAGTCGCTCCTCGTCGTCTTCGGATCCTTTGCGTCGACGCGTACCAGAACGACCCTTGGCGAGGTAATGCTTGAGCTCAGCGAGGGCGTCTCCGGGTATCATGGGATCTGTTGCTCGCCATTTGCGGCCGTTGACAAGGATGTGGTGTCCATCCTGTGTCTTTGGTGGTGGGTTGGCTTTCGGGTTCATCGAGGAGAAGCGTGATTGGGGAAAAGAAAATGGTATGACTGGCACGATCCCCAACGGAAATCTATGTGACGACGTTGGTGTGGATTAATTCCACTTCGTGGGCGCTATAATAGGAGGTACTTGGTGGCCGCCAGTAGAAGAAATATGTCGTCATCGCCCGGACGGGTCCGGGTCTCAGCCGGGTCTCAGCCGGGTCTGGAGAGTACATGGAAAGGAAGACGAATAAAGCCAGGGCAGGTACCTAATTACCCCTTCTTGTGTCTGTCTTACAATTTGCTACAAAAACTGGATACCAAGAACATCGACTTTTACTGCGAAAGAAGAAGTTCATACACAGCTGCCTCCAGCTCGCGATACAGCTTTTTAACAACGGGATCTGGGAAAGGAAGTACGCTCGCAAAAAACGTTGCTCCGATGCCTGTCTTGGGATCAATCCACTAACAATCGAGTTAACGAACACCACCACCGTTAGCAATCAGGCCGTCGTCTACTAGCAAATGAGACCGGGGGGGGACAAAAAGAACCAGAACTTACCCAATTTGCATTGCACATGCCACCCCACATCATGCTCCCTTTTTTCCTCCTGTCGGGCAGATCTTCCAGGTTGATGGCACCTCCCAACCCCCAGTCAGCCGGCGTGTCCGGGTTGAAGTCTTGGGCCATCCCCGTAGCAATAACCATATTTTTCAAGTGCGTCCGTTGGTTTTCGTTGAGCTGGGGGCGAAACAACTCATCCGCCGTCTCCTTCTTCAACAGCCCTCCCTCATCGCCAGTGATAGCCTTGACCAGCCCCTGCACGACCTTGATATGGTCTGCTGCCGTCATCCACAATCCAGCGCCCCCGCTGTCTACGGGGGGCTCCAATACAATCGGCACTGGGCCTACCGACAGAGCGCCGCCCTCTCCTCGGTAGCTCAGCTCTACTTTCCTTCTTGTCACCTTCTCCTCCAGCTCCTTCGACCGGAACGCGGTATCCCTCATGCCCAGCTTCTCAAAGATGTTTTCCTTCATGTACTCACCCAAAGTCTGCCCGGTGACGGCCTGCAGCACCAGGCCAGCCCAGTCATTCGATGTCCCGTAGTACCATCCGTCTCCTGGCGCAAACTTCAGGGGCGTAGTCCACCCCTCTCGCGTGCACGTTAGTGTGTTGGTCGTCCTCCCGATGGCCGTGCTCCAGCGTTGGAGATCAGCATCGCCCAAATCGTAGGCGAGTCCTACCGTGTGCGTGAGAAGGCCCCCTAGGGTGATGGGCCTGTCGTTGTCCACCAAGATGGGCTTCTCCTCGGTGTCTTCGAACCCCTGAAGGATTTGCATGCCGGCGAGCTCTGGAACCAGCGAGCGGACGTCGTCGTCGAGACCAATGAGGCCTCGCTCGACAATCTGCATGACTGAAGTTGCGGCGATGATCTTTGTCATGGAGGCCACCCGCGTAAAAGAGTTCTCGTCAAACGCCGGAGATGATGTAGGCAGGTCAATGCGCCCTGCTGAGCCTTGGTATAGAACACCTGTGTTTTGCGTACTGGTAAGTTGAGGTGGTTCGACATAACCGCATCTGGTAGGGTGAAGAGCACGAACCATCTTTGTTGACGACGATAAATGCTGCCCCGAGGAGCTTATCCTTCGTGTCTTCGCCTTTGGCGACATATGCTTCAAGGATTGAGCTCAGTTTGTCCGCCATGGTTTGGTCTAGATAGCTACCTAAGGTAGCCAGTGAGCGAGCTGTCGAAGCGAGGAGCTCCAGGGAAAAATGCGACTGCCTGCCCACGACGCATGAAAAGCTTTAAGTAGTTTTCTGTTTCCATTTTCCCCGCAATTCGAAGCTGTATACCTCCGCGGTGTTGCTTCACCGCCCCCCTACTGCGTGTTACGAGGCGTTGTCAGTTGGAAGGTTCCCAAGCATATTGCCGTGGAGCACCGCGGAGCCAAGCCGATCAGCTCTCTACAAGTAAAGAAAAATGATACCTGATATGGCCGCCCCCGCTTACAACCTATTCTTGTTGGTTCCAGTCGGTGAAATTGGTTGCCTATTCGTAGGCAGATTACATATTATGTCAACAAATGATGTCAAATTTCGAGGAGCGGGGTGGGGGGGGGCTAGGAGTAATACCTAGGGAGGGTGGTTTGTAAGCTGTTGTGACACCTGATTAGGAGCATTGAGTTGACAAAGTGGTCGTTCGCGGAAACGTCAGACAGTGAAGGGAGCGAAAGAACAAAGTGTCATGTCTTTCAAACATGCTTTGTACGTCATTTTGTGATAACGATTCAAAAGCACTGGGGGTAAATCTAACTCGTTCACGAACATTCGAACTCTCATCACATAGTAACCCATCAAGCTGATTTCTATCATGTCACAGGTGGCACCACGGTAGCAGGCGCCTGTGATTCAAAGAAGCTCTTGCATACGTCCGTCAGCCTCTTGGCTACCCCTTCACCAAGCTCAGCAAGGTGTTCCGGCAGTCGATCGAGACAAGCAGGAGAATCTGAGTCGGGACCAAACCCGATCTGTGGGTGCACTTCAGGAAAGGCGGCATAGATTGCCTTCAACAGTTCCACAGAGTCATCATACAGCTTGAAGTAGTCCAGTGTCAGTGCTCCCTCCAGCTGAGAAGTGACGGTCTCATCCAGCATCTGCAGTTGCTCAAGTGCCGACAGCCTCGAGAGCATGCGTTTAGGTTTAGAAGCCTTGTTTCCGTGTTCGTTCTCGACTCCATTCAAGTGCTTGACAAGTGTCGTGCTGTCACCATTGCTGTTGCTGTGATTTTCTTCATTGTCCCTACTGGAATCCTGAAGCGTGAGCCGTGTCGTGTTTCCATCCTCAGGCGCATGCCCAGACTGGTGCTTGTGTTCCTCGAGTTGCCACAGGTACATGGGGAATTGGGATCCTTTGTCATCTGCAAAACGTTGGAAGAATATGACACGAGTACGGATATCGAGTGTAAACTCCTCCAAGTCCTCTATTCGAGACGCGAGAGTGTTGTCGGCCAAGCGTCGTAGATTGGCATATTCTTTGAACTTTTGGAGAAGCCTTAATGGCTCTTGTTCTTGGAGGACACCTTTCAGTCGACTGGTGTCTTTATATGTATTCAGGAATTGCTGCAACTCCCGCCATGTCGGGAAGCCTGCTGGGCTGGTAGCACAAGCTGCTCTGTACAGAATAAGAGTGGCATGTACGATGGAGGTGAGCATGACGAACTCGTGCCCCAGCTGACTGGAAACAATCCGGGCGCGGAAGTTAAGCAATCCAGTCCATACTGGCTCATGGCTGAGGAGGAAGTCCAAGTCTGGTTGTTCTTCAATGCCAATACTTTTGAATCGATCTTTTTTATCTTCCAGCGTGAAGTCTTCTAGCATGTAATGCTTGGTTTCCCAAAGATAGCGGAGCCAGCGTCGCCTATAACCGTGGTTTTTACACAATTTGATCGGGTTGTGGCTCTCCAGAGCCTGCTTGAGCTTGGTGGCGTTGGTGCGGAGTTCCTGTAATGGCAGGCCATGGTCGTGCTCGATAATGTTTCGAATGTCCACCCATAAGTGAAGCGAGAATATGACAGGCGAAGCAGAATATCGCTTATTCAGAAAGTCCTGTAGGTCCAACAGCAGCTGTGACTCTGTAGGCAGTTTCGGCGGTTCCTGGCCGATAGTTTTGAGTGCATTGAGGAAGGCGCTTTCCACGATGATTTGTGTGGTGACGCTATTCTGGAATTTTTGCCAATCTTCAAGATTGTTGGCTCCATATTTGGTTGGCTTTCGGTCCTTGGGCGGTATCATCGGCACGTTCCCGGGAGGAATCCATTGTGCTGTCTTGCGCAGTGAACAATAGGACGAGGACGCAAGCCAGTCAGCCTCATCTCTCCAGATGCGCTCATTGACCTCTTCCCGGCTCAGTCCACGGTAGGACTCATAGTCAATGTGATCGATGCCGAAGTGTATGAAAAGCATGCTGTACAAGGTGTCATACTCGGCTAGCTCGGGGTGCGATCGAGGTAAGTCCTGGATGAGGGCGTGTTCCAAGAGGTGGAAGAGCTCGAAGGCTGCGTTGGTGATGACAGCTAATGTGGTCAGGGACACTGATTTGTCGTACCAGTAATCGCACCACCGCTCCGCTACGTAGTTCCGGATGGTGTTGAAGTCGGCGAAAAAGCAGTAGATCTGCATGTAAAGGTCGAACTCATCATCCTCGCCGCTGTCATCCTCGTAACTGACCACACCGAAGTCAAACTCGTCCACCCAAGACCCTTGCCCGTCTTGCCTGACTAACGACTTGTCTTCTCGTCGTTCAGGTTTCCTTTGTTTTTGCTGTTTCTTTCCTCCCCTTTTCTTGCCCGGTTTTGCTGTCTTCTTGCTTGGCTGAGCCAACACTGGCTCCTCGGGATCCGACACATCCGCCTCGGCTTCTGGGGGAGCTTGCACCTCGAGGTACGCAAACATGTTGCTCAGGTCGGAGATATCTATGCGAGCGTTGGCGTGTCTGGGACTATTATCCTTGCTGCTATTATCTTCTGCCCCTGCTTTGAGAAGGGCTTCGAATTTGGCCAGCACTCGTTCTAGAACCAGAATGATGTGGGCATGGTTTGCATTGCTTTGCTGCACCTTTTCGTCCTTCGAGTCCTTTGTGGCGGTGCTGAAGAAATTAAAGCTCTTCTTCCGGAGGGCAACGACATCCCGCAGAATATTGATCGCAGAGGGTGGGATCTCGTGAGGTTGGGCATTTTCGACGATGCGCTCGGCAAGAACTTCGAGCTGACTCCAATGTACGAACGTGGCGTTCTCCGCGTTTGCGTCTTTGCCAAACAGATCGACCGGTGTGCCCTTCTTTTTCTGACGGCGCGATTGCTTCGGAGGGGCATCGTCGACAACGGGTACTGTTTCTCGGGTCGGTTTTGCTGAGACGAGCTTCTCTGCCGTCTGCTTCAACCTGCAAGACCGATCAGTCAGCACATTATTGCGGTAAAACTCCCTGGAATTGGTATAAAGAGAAGGGAAGATACCAGCTTGTGAATTGAGCCTGACCCAGCTTGTATCGCTGCCAGATACCAACTCCCTTGAGCCTTGACGCGTCCAGATCTGGCGCTGTGGTGTGTCCCGTGGCCATGTTATGCATGTAGTAGCGCAATAATTGATACTTCTAAGGCGGGCACTCAAGAAGGAATAGACGAAGTACGTCACGTAAATAGATGTTGTACATAGGAAGGGAAAAAAACCGCAAAACCTCGATTGAGGGACGGCCCGACCTCTGCGAAGTAAGCTGCGCGAGCTTTCACGTGCGTGTGGGAAGTGGAGGTGGGAGGAAGCTCTCTTGTCGGGCGATCTTCCAGGACGGTCCAGGTAAGTTGAAGTTGTAATTGTCGGGTATACATATGGTGGAGTGAGTGGAGGTCAAGGGTGCCCTGACATGTGGGGCTGTCAGTGTATATAAATGATCGCGGGGGAGACGCGCTGTCAGTTGAAGCGCACGATTTCTCGTTCCCGTCCTCAACATCATCCTTTTCAGTGCCCGATCCTGCTGCTTATAATACTTCAGACCTGGAATCTTTCGTTCAATCATGCTTCTTGTATAACCGGGCACGATTTTGATCGACTTCCTGGGCTTCACCGCCTTCCATGTCTCATCCATCTCCCTGTAATCCAGAGCAATTGTGCCGCCAGACATATTGGCAAACTCTGCACTTGACTGATCAAAGACAGTTAATTACCTGAACCGCTTCTACTATCTAGTATCAACCTCAATCCTCGATTGATTTGATTGCGTCCAATCGCTTGACCAGGCTACAGAATGGGCTCTCAAGATGTTGCGCCAGCCCACACACCTCCCTGGGTGGTCCCCCTCCACAGCACCCTCCTCAGTATCGCTTTTCTTCTCTGGAGCGCGACCTATATCCTCATGACGCGTCGGTCTTTGGTCACCAAGTCATACGGGATGCCGTTGGTGGCTCTGGCAACGAACGTGTCTTGGGAAATTGTCAACCTCTTTTACGTCTGCACGATGCCTTTAGAGCAGGTTGGCTTGTCCATGTGGCTGGTGCTGGACATCGGTCTCGTCTACACAACAGTCAAGTTCGGGCCCCAAGAATGGAGAACCAGCAATCCCTGGATAGGCCGCAATATTGCCTGGATCTTGACTGTGCTGACTGCTGTCGGCTTTATATGTCATTATTCCTTCTCTGCTTGGTGGCTCTTGGAACCACAGAGCAGCAAGAAGGGCAAATGGTGGAGAGGTCGCGAGGGATTTGACATCACTGAGTTGGCGTTCTGGTCATCGGGTATTTCCATGGTCATCACCAGCTGGCTTAGTCTGTTTATGCTGATAAACCGGGGCCATTCGGGGGGAACTGGCTATGTGATTTGGTAGGTCCCATTCCTTTTCGTTTTGCGATGCTTCTCATCTTCACCCGCCATCGACATGCATGGCATTTCTTTCATTTTACTTTGCGAACTGCGGGCGACTTTCTCCTCTCGCACTCTTGAGCCGACAGTTGTGCACACAGGGAAACTTGGCCCGCGACCCCCGGCAGATGAGGTCGAACGGGTCAGAAGTTAATCGGCGTTGAAGGATCCGCACTAGGGACAAAGCTGAGCAAACATTTCCCTCTGCTCCCCGAGCCAGGATCGGGAACCCGCAGTCATCACCCGTACTTCGCGCATTGTTCCCGTCACACCAGCTTGGGCTGACTTCTCCGGTGTGTAGGTTCTGTAGAACTCTGGGAACTATCATCGGCCCAGTCCTTGGTTATCTCCCGATGTGGTTGCACTGGCCGGAAGCTCATGCCTACGTCGGCAGCTGGAAGGCAATTGTATTGTGGGGATCGGCCATCGCATGCGACTTTGTTTACCTCTTTGTCCTTCGCTCAGTTCGCCAATCTGAGCTAGTCCTCTCGGACGGTAGAGTGATCAAGGGCTATCGTCCAGACCCAGACAAAAAGGAGGTCTAGGGACACTGTTGGCAATCGGCGCGCAGGGTACAATTGAACTGTATCGCCCTGGACAGCACAATTGAGTTAACCCCGTGGAGCAGTTGAAATCGGCGTTGTCTTTGAGGAATTCAGGGTGTGGCGGTTATACGGTACAAGCTGGACTGATGTGGTGCACGATTGATGCGGTTCAGGTACACCTGGCACAGTATCTAGCCACCATGGATCCATCCCGCTTGCAAGACAATCAGGAGTAAAACTTGACGCCAGCAGCCCGCAAGAACCTTCCAAACGCACATGTCGTGTCTCGGGTTCCAAGTCCCTGGAACAGTTGTTGTTTGCTGCAAGAGCCATTGTAATTGGTGCTCCAATCCAACCGAGATCCACCACCATTTATCTGGCCATGTGTCTCAACAGCAGGAAAGCAGTCACAACGGGAGCAATATGCTCGCTGTTCGTCGGTCTCGACCTTGTATGTACTGCACCTGCGAACCAGCAAGCTAGCAGATGTGAGCGATCACATATGCTGGGGACTAGCGACGAACTCAACCCTGGTCAGGCATGCAGGCAATCTGGCACACCCAAGATATCTATCGGACAGACCTGCTTTAAGGTAGGTACTCTCTAGGTGAAGGAAGCCACTGTGCCCCTCTGGTTCTCGCATCGTCTATGCGAGTTGCGTCAACATGTTTACCGCCCGAACCCACCAGCGCTTATACGAATGCACCCGTCCGGTTTACATGTGCTAAGGATCAAATAGACGCAAGACACGGAGCAATTCCATGCGGAGAACCGCATTCCCAAGATCTATTGAATCGACACGTTGCAGACTGCCAAGGATGGGTGCCGTTGATGGGTGCGTTACCGGGTTCTCGGGTATGCCCACCACCACATGCAAGACGACGAAAAGGGAAGGGGGATGGAAAGCCACCGATGAAAACGGAGGCAAACGCCACCACGAGCAGACATTGAACGGGAATGTTGTCCGTTTGTGGCTTTAATGTACCTTTGAGATGGACATCTGGTACCTGTACGACTCAACAAACCTGCGGATCTGTAAAAGTATGCACGACTGGTTCGTCATATACCCGCGTTGGTGGTGCAACAAACAGAAGTCATTTGGAACATTGATGGCCTTGGATATCGACGCGTTGACACTAGAGTATCTAGGGCAAAATGTAGTGTTATTTTGACCACGGTCGATCGCGGCAGACCACAAGCAAGAGGCGAAGGCCTGTATCAGCATCCCTTTGACCCACAGGACAGCATCATCGGTACGGGAGAAGTTGCGACCATATCAGGGCAGCACTTATCTTTGCGAGGTTTTCTTTCCACCAGCTTGGCAAGGTCGGCAGAGGTCGGGGGGGATCATCGCACTGTGTTGTCACAGTCTTCAGCAACCTCACAATCTTCCCGTCCGGGAATTCTCCCATATGTCCCCATGCATCTTTTCTTCTCCTGGTTACCTGGGCTTGATCTCCTTTGCAGCTTGCCCCGCTGAAAGCTCAGAAATACACAGTGACATATCCCATGCCCAGGTCAGGGGCGTGAGCTTAACACAACCAGTGCGCCGTAGTTCATCTCAATCCTGTATCTTGGAGTTCCAACAAGAATTCAGGATAGTTGCCGCTGATTTCCTTTGAAGGGAGTGGAAGTTGTTGAGCTGTCCCGACAATACGGTAACGAGCATCATCTTGACAAACTTGCACGAGCGAGACATGGCCCCTGTTCGGTATTTTTGTCTGTGTACACGTATGTATGATGTTGATAAAACATGGAAAGCGGCCAAAATGTCTCAGACCCTTATTACTGATGTATCACTTCAGGGGCTGAAAAGGTGTGATCGGCTGGCAAGTCTTGTTTTCTATGTTTATCTTGTGCTTTTAGCCCCTTAACTGAACACTAGACATTATTACCAGAGAAATATACTGTGCGACACGCAGTGAAGTTAAGGTCACATGAGCGTTGCACCATGCGGGCTGGTACAGAACCTGAGGTTCCACAAAGCAAACAACCTCTCCTCCCTGTGCAGCTTTCTCTCTTGCCCTCACGGAAGCAATAACACATGCGCGCCACGATGCAAGGGCAGCGGAGTGTTCTCGATATTGCCTCATTCAGCATGGCATGCAGCGCGCAACAATGATAAGGACAGAGCCATTACCATGGGCAGCTTTGTATGTGCCACAAATCGCCGGCCCAACTGCAGGCTTTTCCATCCCTACGGCTTGGGCAGCAACAAGCAAGCTTCTGTCTTTGCTTCCAGTAAGCAACGAGAGTTTCAGTTGGAGGGTTGTTGGTTATCTGAGTGAGTGGTAGCTATCCACCATCGCTACCTTGGTACACAAAACATACGTGTCACCACTCATCGCAACTTTCTTCTTAGCTCTCCTCTACAGAAAAGACATCAAACACCGCAGTGGCCTCTGTTGAGCACTCATCTCGAGCTCCCTTCCACTAAAGAGACAGCTTGACGTGAGAGTTGGCTGACGTCGTTATGATCGATATGACGTACCTTTCGACGGGCTTGCTGTCGTGGGGAACCATTGGCGACGTGAGACCATACCTTACCCACGCGCTTATGTCGCGGTAATTACTGAGGGGATGTACATCGACCGAACCTGCCGAACCTGATGTTCGCAAAAGAGTGCGTTGTTGATCCCGTGTGGGAAATCCTCCGTGGGGACTGAATAGATCATCCCGTGCATCATCTGTTGGAAGCGCGGGATATCCATTGCCCCTCGGAGCTGTTATTTTGTCGATCCAGTTACCCCGTTCAACTGTCTAATCCCCATCGGTGACATTGATGTCGTTGCATGCGCGACGGTCAGTGATAGATGAAGGTGGGGTGAGGGGCTGGAGGCAAGTGAGATTTAGTACAATGCGCAGATCTCGACCTTATCTGGAGGATATGAAGGTTGACACCTTAATCTTTCTGCTCTCCTGAAAAGGAGTAGGACAAAGATACGTTACTTGGACATAGTTTGCTATGCATAATCACTTCTGGTATGGCCGTGCAATCAGCTGGGGCCTCTCCCCTGGTGTGACACTTGCATGCTAAGAACTTTCCGAAAGCGGTAAAGAACTCCCGTGATAAGTTGAGTTTCGGTTGACACGATGAGCGATAAGGGTCAAATTCGAGAGCGGGCATTGCGCATTCAGTCCCCCAGCCCCCGGGGGGCCGTGGTGCAACGGTCTCCGGAACCACGGGACCCCACCCGGCCGTCCGGGACGCTCGGTCTTGGCCCTGTGATTCGGAACCGCTTCCGAGAAAGGAGAGAGCGATATTCGTAAATCAATGGCGAGCGGTGAGAGATCAGCATCCAAGAAGCGGTAGGAAGACAGTCGTCAGAAGCTTACCACCCATTTCCGCGGACGCAATTCATGATGTTCTACGCCAGCGTGGGCGGGGGGGGCAGGTCATGATCCATCTCCAGTCATGTCTACACGTGTAGACAGATACCGGTATGCACATACATGGTGGGCGGGCAGTCAAAGATCAACTCGCTGGCAATGAATGGGCTGCACAGGGCTTGACATCAAAAATGATCCCCTCCTTGCAGCGCGCGTAGGTAACGAGCGCAGACGTCCGAGGTCACAAGGCACAGCGCAAGCAATGCATCTAACCCCTTTGAGGCCGCGCAGTTTGGGATGGTGTTGTGGTTGTGTTTGATATGGTGGTATCTCAGGCGGTGAAGAAGATACCTACCTAGATGCCCCAACCACACACCCCATGACGGGGGCTTGTAACTACCCCCCAGGCTGGTGTTCAACACGCGGGGTTCAGCACCAACCCCCACGACCATGTAATCGGTAAATTCTGCTGCACTGATCACTGCATGCATAGGCATCCAATCTTCTGCATCACGCAGGAAGAGGGCATTGTGGAAGCACTGATGCCCCTGGGTCCGGCAGTCGTGAACAAGTACGCTTCGTTCATATCAACACCCAACGGCTAGCCGTGGTGCTGCCATACTTGTACGTCAGCCATGATACATGCACCCCACGTGAGCTCACCTCTGGACTGGAGCGTACTTAGACGACCGGACAAGATTCGCAGCAGCATCCTAGCGCTAGTTTGCAATTCAAGGTTCGGGACTTGAGACTGTTGAAAAGAAAGCTGTCTCGGCTACTCGGCGGCCTTGCACCATGGCGATCTTCCCCGATACACATTTTCCACTAGTGCACGGTCAGGTTCCGGTTGCCGACGCAGTGAAGATTGTTTGCTGATGGCACTTTTGCAAGTGAGCGACCAACAAGCACACCTTTAACACCGAAAGGAGGCAGTGACCACGTCGAAAGATGACCGGGACATTCCCCGAGTTACCATGCCCCTCAAGGGGCACCTCTCATATTAGCGGGGCTGACATCAGCTACAGACTTGTGGTTCCAGGTCGGCTGAGTGGTGTGGATGTGTGTGATGTAAAAAATCATCTGAGGCTCGCAGAACACCCTGGCGAGCTTGACGGCATCTGTTCTCAACCTGCCGGGGTCGTGTGGGAGCAGCCCAGAGGGGGCATGCTGATCTATTCTGCCACCGACGGCAGTTACTGGAAAGAGATTGTGTGTTTGAGAAACATTCTTAAGCGGTCAGCAATACAGCGGCAACCGCCTATAATCTTCCTGGAGTTGGAAAGATCATTAGAGCGTTCGCCGGCGAGCTTTCTTCGACTCCGTTCTCACCGATCTCTTGCGCTAATCCTCCCTATGCTGAGAGAGACCATATGTTGAAGCCGAACTGACTGAAGCCGTGTGCAGAGATAACCGGTCAGGAACTTTCGATCGAGTCGGCAGCATCTGCGGTGTTTTCGCTCACCGGTGCCGAAGATGAGTGCTGTACATGCCAACAAAGTCCTGATGAAGACGGGAAGACACTCCTGCAGCAAGATATCTCCTAATTGTATGTTCCGCTGCTAATGAAGTCTGACTGTTTTGGAAAAACGTAAGTGATGGCCGAGCGTTTCCGCTTTTTGCCTGTCCTGTCTCCTATACTTCGTGGATCGGTACCCTTCCTCTCGAGCGTCCTCATGAATGGTGTTGTTGATGTTCAACGGTCTGGTTCTCGGAGTGGCTCGAAGTAGGAATGATGTTCCATCCCCACAATGCAGTGGTGCGGCAGTGCTTGAACTGGGAAAACGCTAGGTCCCCCGCTCACCCGAAAGAAGTCTTATCGACGGACTGTTATAATCTCAGTGAGCCGGCTGGGTGGGTGAGTGCAACCCTGGGTTTCCCATTCCGGGACTCGATGAAGCCTCGATGAAGAAGTGGATACCTTAAGACGGCACACGTTAAGATTGTGGCGCCAGCAATTGGCCCATGTCCAAGGCTCGCGTGGTTAGATGACCTTGTTGTGGAGCACAGCATCTGCATCATCTCCCTGCCGTCGGTTTTGGGTTTCGGCCCTTATCATCAAGTTAAGGGGTTGCTCGAGCACGGCACTGTTAGCAGACGACCGTCTTGTTGATGAGATTGCCACGGGCCAGAAACATGAAGTGCTCAAAAAAAGATGGTAAATGTGGGTAAAGCGGTTATCACCATGTGTTTTCACAATGACCTGCAGGTCTCTCCTTGGTGAAACCATGTCAGGGAACATGGGCCTAGTCGAGGTTGCTTTCTTCTATTGGTTGGTGCTTGGTCGGGCCATGCGTCACGCACGCCATCTTACACTTACACGGGCATGTGTCCGGCTCAAGAACCCCTCACTCTAAGAGCAGGAGATGGTCCTTCATCAACGACTTTTCCAACCTCTCCACCAAACCAAGGCATCATAATGTTCGATCGAAAGGCAGCATGCACACCATTCCGGAGTTGACTCCAGGTCCTCGTCGTATTCCGGTCCAAACAGCCGGATGTTCTTGATCGATAATCTATTTGGCGCTGGCATGGTTGCATGCAGCTGCCAAGTAAAGCGGCTGCCGAACGCCAGCCTTGGCCGCAGCAGACCGACAACGGGCGGCCTAAAAACGTAGTTCTTCGTTCTCTTGCCGAGACTAGCTTTCTGAAAGCGGTGGTGTGGGTAGTTGAGAAATCGTTTTGGGTTCAGTTGTAAGCTGATAATGTTTCGTGAACTGCTCGTCACGGACGCCCAGACAGGTTCGCGATAATCACGACCGAGGACTCCCACAGTTGATGATTGTCAACGTCGGTCGCCAATTTAGGCTGTGCGGGGGGCCCTCCATTCGTTCGTTCTGGTTGAACCACAGGATGTGATTGTTGGCTGACCTGGTATTGATGAGAAGAGAGATTGAAGGTACTGGTACATGTACATTTGGTGCTTGCTGGGTTGACCGGTGCGGGACGACTGAGTCCGGGCCCTTCCATTCCCTACACCGTAATCATTCAGTTCTCGGGACGTTCCAGGTCGCGCCGTATGTTGGTGTGAGAGACAAGGACAGACAACACGACAATCCAGACCTCCCAACCTCGGACAAGCGGACCGGACACCAAGGTTTTTAATGAAGACCATCTTTAAAAAAGCCGTTGACACCAATTCAACACTTGGCGTCTTGGTGACCAGGATCTCGACGGTGTTGCTCCGTAGGACAACATTACGATACCACCCCTGACCAGAGATGAATTCCCAATGTGGAATCAGCCCCAGATCGGCAGGTCGGAAAAACCTCAGACTTCATCATACCAGTAAACAGAGGTTGGGGAGGGGGGGGACGAGGTACTTACTCGGTACTTGCATCTAGATTACCTGCCTAGCGTGCCTACCTACAATAATACGCATATGCTGATGGATGAGGGGGTTCAACGCTGGTGCTGCAGGGTCCAATCAGGTGATTATGCATACCGGTAGGGGAGAGAAAAGTTGTTCGGACTTGATTTGCTATCAGCATGTTCGATATATCACGGTATCACGGACGGGAGATAGATCCGGGAAGTAAAGACAGGAGTCAGCTGTGAATCTGTAATCGATCTGGAGGAAAAATTTTGTCATTTGTGATACCGTCTGAGGGATGAAGCATCCATGTTGATTTTACTGCCACCCTTCAGGTTCTGCCCCTCACCGGTCCGTACGCTCAGATGGGGGTAAAGAAGTACTGACTGACGCCACGGCATACTCTGGCTGACCTCTTGCTGACTCGGCGTGATTGGATAAAAACTTAGGGCATAGAGGGTGTGGTGGCGCCGAAACATCCATGGTTATTACACAGAAATCCCAGTTCATCTGGTTCTGTTCATTTCTATTCGCACATGCAGAGGTGCTGTTATGAGCATTACCTTATTTAGGTGAGAGAGGTGGAAAGCGGGGAAACCTAAGCCCACCACGGGCACTGCACATTCCCCCGCTGGAGCTTTCACAGTTTAGGTATCAAGCAACCAGTTTCTGGTCCTGAAATGAGTTACGGTAGGTACCTTAGTTGGTCATGGAATTCAGCACTCAAACGTCGCCGCCGTATTACACTCCATATATCACAAAGAGATTAATTCAGGTATAGTGATAGGAGGAGTCCACGAAGTAGTGTATCACGAGTCACAAGACTGGCCTCCTTATGCATCCTCGAATCTGTCATCCCATATCATCACATTCGACTCGCAGCAGCCAAGGCTTGCTAAATCCACTAACGATGCTCCCGAGGGGCAGTCAACCAACAAGAATCGAGAATTGATATCCTCCCCCCCTTGTCCATCAGCACCCATGAATGCCACATTGGCGCTAGTCTGCCGCCCTCCGCCGCTTGTTCAACGACACCCCAAAGTTTGTAGTATAAAATCTGTCTCGGTCATGATGATTTCTTGCGAGACGTGCTGATATTATCACTCGGGACGGGATTCTGAAAGACACATATATCAGCGATACGAATAACAAGAGATTATATCTACTCGGGCGATGGGAGCAACAAACCGTATTGTACGACATGCAGAATCAAGGAGAGTTTTTGAGTCGAGGACCATCGTCGTCTTGTTACTGGCGAGATGCAGACCGGTCGGAGGCTCGGTACCAGACTGTCAGCCTATTTCTGAGCCTTTGACAACCACCCAATACAGAGCACACGTGGGAGCTCCATGTTAAAGCGGATAAAAAAAGCAATTCTCCAACTGGGCGCCTGTTCAACGATGAAGACCCTGAAAAGCCACCATACTACCGGCTCGAACAGCTGCAACAACAGGCATTTCTATGGTGTAATTTCCCACGTGTACCTCGAACGAGAGTACCCCCATGACCCCCCACTCAGGCGTCGATGCACGAATATCCCCTATCGTTATGGACAGAAACAAAGGGAAAGCGTTCTGAGCTCCAATGGCATATCAGTATGTGCCCCGAAGGTCAGGGAATAGGTGGATGTGTGGTAGTATGGTGAGGGATGACTTGGCCTTGCATCCTCACTTTACGTTGTGCTTTGCGGCCGAGAAGAAATGGGCCTTGTGACCACCGGGAGTGGTGGACAGACACGTGGGTGTAATGGTAACAACGCTGTGTTTCCGAAGAAGGTCAAATACCAGAGATCTCGATCGCTCCAGCGTCACGGTGTGTGCGCCGCGCCATGGCGTCTTTCCCAGTGACAGAAGAGGATGCACGTCGGAATTGCTTGCAATTGTCTGTCTTGCGGAATGCGGAGGTTGCATTCCTGGGTATTGTCCCATTCTGCCAGCTCAACACTTGAGTTCCCAAATGCCCCTTTTCTTCATGTTTTTTGGCGATTGGTGGGGAGGGGTCCTCAAAAGAATGGACCGCCATATATCTTATCCTCATCTGCATGGATGGGAGAGGTATATATGCCAACAAGTAGGTAGGTTTGAAGAGTTGTGTCGTTAGGCTGAAGTCCATTTTGTCGGCCCCTGTTTCCAGTCATATAGGAAGAACACCGGTATCTCGGTAAGTGGCAGTAGTGGCTTGTATATATGTACCACTGCCAGCTCCTCGGATACAATATTTTGTTTATATAGTCCCGGGGGAAACCAAAGTAGAACTTGGAACAATTCGTGCTATGAACCACCACAAGGTACGAAGTAATAGTTGGCCATCTGAGGACCGGTGAAGCAAATGTGATCTATCATCCAGCCAAAGGTGAGACTCTCCACATGGAAATGTGGGGGTAGGTTGTTTCCTGTTGCAAGTTCGTTCTTTTGCGGAATTGGCGGTAATTAATTACCTTACATTTACCTTGTGTCTTTTAATTTTTTTAAAGGTCACCCACCAGGCATCTCCTACCCAACATCACGTCCCCCTTCTGGATTTGCCGTACATTGGAGCCGCGGTAATGGGAATTTCTCTTACGACCCATAAACCGAAAATGCCGGACTCGATCTCTTCAAGCGTTGTGTTAGATCGCTAGGTTCCATTAGATTGGGCGATCTGCTCCAGTGCCCCTCGTCATCCCAAAGCGGCGGGGCTTCGGTTGCCCTCATTTGGTGCAAAAAACGGTGATGACCCTCAAGACCCCTGCCGACGATCGCCACCAACATCGTCACAACGACTCTTTTCTGTCTTCCGGGAAGAATTGCTGGCGATAAAAGCTCTGAGAGGGGGATCTACTGGAAAGCAAGGTACCTATATAGATAGTGTATGGTTGGGGAAGCGACACGAACCGAGACATGTGTCCGTCAAGTAAAGTGTCTTATGTGATTCGTAAGAGCATTTCCGCTTACAGGCCATCAAGATGATGAGTGGTTTCGAAGCAGAATGATGATGTTCCATTGGTAAGGGACAATAGGCCTTTAAAACGGTAAGTTTTGTTGGACACAAAAGCAAAGAGAAAGAAAGGTAAGGTGCGCTAGATGTGATGAACCTGATTGATGAAATATAATTCCCGAACTATAGGTACCGTACTTTGTGAGCACAATCGGCGATGAAGAGCCCATCAAGATTTCCCACCCTCGTCATCCCCATTGGTCGCTTTCACGAACCCCCAAGGTCCCTCCATTTTCCCATATTCGTAGTATTCCCGATTTCCCTGCCTAGTTGTCCCCAATTGTCTTTGACCAGGTTTGCACCATATCTTTTCATTTTGGCATTTTGTGGTGGGATGGATGTTTCCAACACGAGACCCAAAAAGGAATACCAGCCCAAAGATAAAAAAAAAAGTACAGAAGCCCAATTTCCCCCCTTCCTATGTAGGTCGGTACCTGTTTATGTAAAACCAAAATATGAACATTTATCAACCAACAAAAAGAAAATTCGGAATCCTGTTTCCCTCCCGAAGAAAAAAAGATCCAAAAACCAAGATGATTGCGCACGCCTGAGGCGGATAGGTATAGAACGCCCGCAGTTACAAGTCACAGATAAAAAGAAAATGATCCCAGGAAAAAAGATGACAATGCTGATGATGAGGTCGATGTAGATGATGATGATGATGATGACACAAAAGAAGGGGCTAGAACCCCTCCCTCGGAACCCAAAAGCCGGAGTGATGCAAAAAGTTATGAGGCGGGTCTGAAGAGATTTGCGCTCGCTTGCCGCTACAAGTCTGACCTTGTGAATAGATGATATGCAAAGAAGATATGAAGAGGGAAGTCGCGGCAATTCTTTTTTCGGTGCGCCTGTGTGTGCGCGAGGTTGGAGATGCGGAGTGTGAGATGTGAGAGGGTGTGAATCGATGGATGGTACGGTTGCATCGGGCGGCGGCAGTCGGACCAAGCGAAGCTGAAAGAGCGGCGCCCGTGTTTTGCGCATGTTGCTCCACGGTAATCCAGTGAGTGCTACTGTGTGACGTGAAGCCAACCGCGCTTCTGTTGCTCCTCTCGTGGTTTTCCTGTGAGCTGGCAGGTTTGATCCAGAGCTTGCCCTTTTTGGTGGGGGCGGCTGTGCACTTTCTGGATCGTTGGGCTTCAAGCATCTTGGGCTCTGGAGAGGTAATCATGTTCGTCGTTGAGCCCCCTCTGAAGTGCTGCCGGCTAGTCTTGTGTATTTCTCTGTGAGTCCGGACCGGATTATCCATATCCAATGGTTGTGTTGGTGGGTGTTGGTGGTTGTGGTGTTCCTCCATCGTCGTGGTTTTCCGTCATGGTCATCATCATCATCGTCATCATCAGTTGTTCACTCGGTGTCCATTGAGACACTTCCTCCATAGGAGGGGTGGCAATGGGTCATACGTGAAGGGTTGTTTGTGTAAGTGGAGGAGAAAGAGAATGGCAGCATGGCTAGACTGCCTTAGTAGGTAGTCTGCTGCTTGCTGGGGCGCTTGATCATGTTCTCCCAGGGGGTGAACTCCTTGGGCCTGCACTCGCCTGTTGATATAGATGTCAGTTCACCGGAATCGTGAAACAGCGGGAGAAGGGAGACATACCGCAGGGTTGCCCGGCCCGGTACTCAAAGTGAGTGACATTGGGTTCGCAACGCTTGTGGGTGAGGGTGTAGTCTCGGCACCACTTGGAGGCGATCCAACGGAAGTGCCCGCAGGCGTACTCGCGCTGAGTATAGTCACACATTCTGAGTTGCAGTTGTGAGGTGGTGGTAGGTAGGTAGACTGAAGAGAGTGGGAAGTGATATGTCGAATGCGTAAAGGAGTTTAGGTGTAGCTGAGAGGAGCTTGGTCGAGAAGCGTCTTGGTGTCTGTTGTCAATGGTGGAGTTAGTGTGTCTTGGAGATCGAGAGAACAGAAGGGTCCCGTCTGGTGGGAATGTTGTATTTAAGTCGAGAGATATCGTGAGAGGTCGAGGAGCGGGTTGCTCTTTAGCTCGAGGAGTCGAGAACAAAGCTGGGAGCTGTCACTGTGGGAATCGAAACCAGGAACCCTTGCGGTACCTCATGCAGACTCGAAAAAGACCTGGAGTCTTGGTGTACCCATGTTGTAGGGTCGGGAAATATGCACTAATGGAGCAGCTACACTGGTTTAGTGGAGGTTGCAACGGAACCAGGATCAGGGCTTGCTGGACACGCCCCCATGTTCGGTACAGTGACCAGGGCCAACAGGGGACTGCTCGAGGGAGAGACAGGGGTGACGATTAAGCCGGGCCGAGGGAATTTGGGAAGGATGGGTGTGAAGGATGGCAGCACAATGGAAGGGGTGCGATTGTCTTCGAAGCTTCATATTCGTAGCTATTCGTAGCCATGCCCCAAATGGCTTCGCTGGTACGTCTGCACGGCCATCAGCCTAGGCCAAGAAAGGCATCACATTTGCATTGTGGTTCTCGCACTGGCAAAACCAGAACGCCATCCCATTAGATGGTAAATCACTGGGATGAATGACAGCCCTTCCAGAAGCACGCTTTGGGCGTCTCGGATGAAGCCAAGCTTTCCAACAAGTTTCCCCAGACGACTGTATTCGATAGGGACTTCGTAGCGGATGTGATCAAGCCATATCCAGTTGCCATGGCTCCTCCCGTCGTCCCCTCCCCCAACGTGAGGTGAAAGGGACAAAAATAAAAAAAAGTATCATTCTCGTGAAAGATTCGGGATGCAGTTGCGGCGCCGTTGCCGGTACTTTCTCTCGAGCTACCTATGTATCCTGATGCGGGTGACTGCGCGAACGTTGAATACCGTACCGTGCCTACATGTCGGTACGTACGACAACCATGCAACACACTCTGCAAATTCTGCCGAGGGAGCAGACGCCGCGGGCAGCCAAGCAGAGAGGACAGCGACAGATAACGGAGTGCCAGAACGGTCGGATCCTGGAACACCAGGATAAGCTTGGCGTAAGTACCCTCGGTACCCACTACCAACTCCAACAGTACCTCACACTCCTCCCATCCTTTTTCTCTTCAGCTGTCATCTGTGTCTGTCTTGCATCTGTATGTTTGGCGCGTCAACACTCAACAGCCCTGTCCCAGCCTGTCGCTGGTTAGGTGCCTCACCTTCTCGGCTTATTTCCCTCCGTGCGCATCGACTGACTTGGAACATTGCTCGTCCCGTCTCTTGATCAGGATCAGCAACGACAGTCATGGGAGAGAGTTTAATAACGAGGTGGCAACTTGAAGGCCGACGATGCTTTGGTGAATATTACGAATATAAAGAATGGGATCTCGGTCACCACAATATTGATCACCCGATTCTGGCAGCACGTGTTCGAGATGGGCCCAGGACCCAGGTGCAAGGGTGATGTTCTAAACGAGTCCCGGCATCCAGTTAGCGAATCGAACGAGGCGTTGAGGTGGTTCGAGACGGTTACAGGGAGTTTTCAGACGCATCTCGGAGGCATGCGCGGGCAATGGTCAAAGGGTGTTGTTTAGCTCTGTGTCTGCGTCGTCAAGCTGCACATCTGATGAATGCGTCATCCACCTGTCTCTTGTTTTAACATGGCACCTCATTGCCCATAACCCCATCCAGTAAAGGATCATTTGTTCCGCCCACCCATTCATATCGCAGTGACTTCTTCTCCAACACACCTACGCGTACGAAGTATATATTATCCTGCAAAACCCTGGTGTACACTTTGCTGGTTCTCGGTGCACCTTCCTCCATGGGTCCTCTCCAATCATTAGCGGCATGTCAGTAAATAAAGTCCAGGTAACCGTACGAATACTGCGGTGCCAATGCACCCAGAGATATCACCGAGAAGTCTTGGTGCCGAGTTTGACATGGCGGAGATTCCGTCTCCTGCAAGACCGTTGTGTTGATGCATTGGCATTGGCATTGATCGTGGATCCGCACCGGGTGAAGAACACTGAAGCAGTTCCTAGCTGTCCCAGATCCTACTGATTGTCCTTGGCCATCTTACACGCAGTGGTACTATCGCTGAACCAGTCTGAGCATCGTTCCGGGTCTCTTCCGAACTCGTTCAGGCGAAGCCTGCCAAGCAAACAGTTGATGGATCCATTAAACGGATCCCAGCAGCTGCAGACTACGAATACAGATGCCCAAACACCGACATGAACTACAGTGACGCCCTGACTGATCGAAATATGAAGCTGTCGTGGCAGTTTGCCGTCGATTCTCCCGGAGAAATCTGGAGTATGTATTCGTATCATGAGCCGTTTGTTTGGTTGGAGGTGAACGAATGGAGGGGACTGGAGGGGGACCGGCAGCCCTGCTTGCCTACCGGTTGCTTGGGTCCAGAAACGCGTCGCATTCGCCAGAAGCACGTGGGAAATTGCCTCGCTCTGCAGGCATTTACCCGGGAAACACTAGCATTGTGAATCAGTTGAACAGACGCCCCGAGGAAGGGCTTTGGAAGTCTTTTCGAAGCTTCCAAGACTTTGCCAAGCAGCCCCTGCCGAGACCCAGACCCCCATCGTGGTTCAGTCTCAAGTTTCATGGTTCGTTGATGAACAGCGAGTCATCTCATCATGCATCTCACGAGTCGGCCAAGTTGACCTGCAGCCAATCTCCATGTGCAAAGAGCTTAATCCGAATTTGAAGCTTTTTTGGCACCAGAGGTCGGCCGATCATTACAGAACAACCTGGGCTGTCTCTGTGGAAATACTTTTTGATGAGCAAATGGAATCCTCTCTTGGATTTTCAGGTTTCTGGGTCCCTCTCTGCCCGATGATTTTTTTTTTTGACTTACCTACAGTAGGTACCTTACCTACTCCACTCTTCTCCGAGTCCACTGCTTCGAGATCGAATCGGGCAGGTATGTAGCGTAGCGGTTCCAGATTCGATGATATCGATGGCAGGTTACAGTGAGTCGGCATCCTGACACACAGAGCCGAAGGATAATTCAGGTGCGCTGTGGAACTCGGGCAGCTTTGCTGATGGCTTCGATAGGGATCCTTGGATGGAAGCCATGGAACCCTCCAACCGTTTATTCTCCATCTTTCACCTTTTCCTCACCTTCCGTTTATTTTCGGTCAATTGACGTTATCATGGATCCCCTTCCCACAGCTGGTGCTCCACTGGAATTCAGTACGTAAACGGCCGCCCAATCCAGTCTTTTTTTTTTTTTTTTTTTTTTTGGCTCGGTGTCCTCATCATCGCCGACCAAGCAGTATCCCTGGATAACCAATGGCTACGAATACCTGACCTGCTGTACCTTACTTATCACCTTATCGCCAGGCTCTTGGTCGACAAAAACTCCGGATGCCTCACGGTAGACACCGCACTCCCTCCTCCTGTCAATGCCATGTCCAACTTCGTAGTATCGTCGGAAACGGCAGGCCATGACCACGGCCAACGACTGCATTGGGCCTCACCTCCATAAAAATGGACTTGAGCAAGTGTTGTAGGCACGGATATTTCACGGGCCGATCTTCGTCTCATCATCACATCCCCTGTTATTCGTAGCTTGACCTGACCAAGCAGTTGGGGAAGACGGGGAACCTTGATGGACAGGCAGTGGTCGGCCTGTCCGAGAAACATGTGCCTCTCTTCGGATCGCCCCCTCGGCGACTCTCAGCGGTACACATCCATCATCCTTTGTGAATCTCTCGTCCTGTTTTTGGTCTCGACGTCAACCTTTCAATTCTGAATCTCATCCAGGCGGAGAGCAAAACTTCAGGTCACATCGCGGGCAATGTCGTTCCAGCAACACCGGTGTCGAAATAGACTACACGTGTAGCCCACTCGGTATCCAAGGATCGAGATCTCGAATCCGTCACCCAATGAACGACTCCTGACAACCTCGAATGACCAAGAAAGTATGTTGCTATGAAGCAGCACTCCCTATGTACAGCTTTGAGACATGGCGGCATGACGATTCACAGGTCGGCGCAACTTTAGACCCCGATATATCCATGTCCCTTGGTGTCCCTGGCTGGAGGATGGCCGCTCAAGCCATGGTGCTCTGAAGATATATTTTGGGCTCGAACAGCCGGCCAATAACATCAAAAGATACAGGCATCGTCATCGTGGAACTGGAACGGGTTGGCATTTTGACATTACGGCCTAGATCATCACCAGAGAAGCAAAATATGCAGACAGCATTGTCGGCGACCTGCGTCATCCTACGAATACCAACCTCCACGATAGTGCATTGTCTTCGAGGCCTTTACTCTATCTGCATCTACTGGAATTACGGCAGTGGATCGCTGGACCACACAAAGTGACGATGAACTTATGGGATTCCCACAACAGCACTATCGTCCATCCCCCATCGGTCAGCCCATTCAGTGCCTCAAGCGCAGCACTAAACGTCACCATTCCTTCATCATGGCATGCGGCCAAGACTTGAGTTGTGTCCTTATCGGGAAGATATCCAGGCATTAGTGTGATGTGTGTGGGGTGCAGTCGCAAGTAACACCGAACCAGGTCGTAGAGCAAGCCACGACGCTTTGAGGATTTCCTCACCGGTTGTCCCAATGTTCGGCTGGGATCAGTATGCTCAGGGATGTACGAATACTACGTGCCTCTGGCGGTTATCGTCCTGACGGGGACGCCTCCTCCTCCTCCTCGGCGTCAGGTCTCCCCGCAAACTTGCAAACAGAGATTGGCGAGCCATGGAAACCAGAGATGACGCGAAGGATTTTGTGGCGTCCGGTTCGCCATGCCGGCACCTGTTTCGAACCCCTCAACCCTTCTGGAATGTCTCACAGTATTTAACTTGTTCACTAGCGTGCGCGCGCTCTCTGTGAGGCTTACTGGATTTGTGGTGACTTGCATAGCGTGCTGTCTGGGAAGAAGCGAGACAAGCAGTGTGGCTTGCCCACTTCTGAGGCCAGCTTATTATTCGAATCAAAAGCAAAGTGTTAGTGCAGCAGGAAGGCGCTTACTGAAGACACTAACAACGCTCGAGATAGCGGGGGTAACCGGGTTCCAAGACTCAGCCAAGCGCTACCTCAGCTTTGTTTCACCGTATCGGGACATACATTGAGCCGATCTTTTGTTTCATTATCATCACGTTGAAGAACGAGAAGACGCGAAGAAAGCCTTCAAGGTGTTTCTCCTCGGGAATGCCGGCCAAGACCGTATTTGCAGGCTTGCCAGATGCGTGATGGGTGACCATGCCCTTCTTGGTACATGATCAGAGCATCCCCTTGTACATACCCACGATACCTACGAGGTAGATAATCACGAGCGCCGACGGTATCGTGGTTAGCGCAGTGGACATCTAGCTTCGCCGACACCTGGACGCCGGACCCGGCCGGCAGAGCCTCACACCCGTCTAGGCCCCGAAACCACATGCGGCGGGCTCTGTCTTTTCTGCCCACGTCCTCCGAAGGTGGAGAAAGACCAAACCAACGACTTCTCACCACGAATGACGAGATTTCTAACAATCCCATGTCGCCTCTCTCCACACTGGCGGCCAAGACCTCGCTTGGAGGTTTAAAGCCATCGGGCCGCGGCTGGGTGGATAGGCCAGACCCAGTTGATACTCTAGGTCTCCGAGAAGCCGAAGGTGCCTCTTGAAGATTTATGTAAAAGCTTTCCATGGCGCCGCTTGGTGCTGCAACAACGAAGGAAAACCAAAGGGCCCGGCCGATGTCGGGTGTGGGACTGCTCTCAAGAAAAGAAACACGCAGCAGCCCTCGACCTTGTAGATGGGTTGGTTACCGGCGCACCGCCAAAGTACGTTGATGGTCAGAATGATTTCACATGCCGTCACCACGTCCCGAGAAGCAGCCGCCACGGGGCAAAAGAATTCCAAAAAAAAAAACCCCTTTGTTAGCGTGGCTTGTTGGTTTTTCGCTCGCCCAGTTGTTCGGTTTCGACATTCCCTGTCATTGCTATTCAGGGATTCACTCGCGACCCACGATGTATCGGTGGCATTCTCCGCTGGGAGAAAGGCTTGTTTGGGTGGGTGTAGGTATACCACCACCGTTGCCTCGGTACTTCTGGACGGAGTGTAAGCAAGGCTTTAGTCTCATCGGTTTGCAACTTCTCTATGATCAGACGGTCGGGTGTGCCGGTAATTAAAGCGCATGCGAGGTAAGTGAGTTTGATCTCTGGAGAAAGAGTTACAAGTCAAGCACATATCATCACGCAAACCGCTTGCTCGTTATACACTCTTATTAGCATGGGAAGAGGGTGCCCTTTTGGCCTTCCACAAAGAGGGAATATCTGGTTAGTTGATAACCGCATCCGATATGTAGCCCGTCCATCCATCATCTGTGATTTTCTCTCACTTCCAGGATCACAGGTTGATATTTGTTCTAAAATACCTCACGAGTTCGAGTATTTCAAGAATATGTTATTGATTTGGTTCTATATCCTTCAGGGACATTGCGAGGCAGCTCTGTGAGCAACCGAGTTGGGTACGAAAAAATGCTCTATCTGCTGTGCTCTCAACTAGGTATGTAGTGCTTTGATTTCCATAGAGAGCAAGAACAACTAGCCCGCAGCAACCTGCTCTTCAGTTTTTCCCCGGCTTCTCCGATCTTACACATATTGCGTCCGTCTCTCTCGTTGCATGCTATATACACTGGGCCTCTACTCGGTTCAGCCTGCGAGCTGTGAGGTAACACCTACCTCACCTCTAGAGGTCGGCATTAACAAAGTACCTACATGTATGGGTCATGACTATTATGGACTGTCAACTGTTGTCTCTATCTTTCTCCCTCACAAAGCATATGAAGACTGAGCTGTTCAAATTCAGATTCGAATGTTAGATTGAATATACTTCGCAGATGTGGAGCAACGCTTCAATCATCACTACCTGCCTACCTATGAGCATTCAGGTGAGGTTTGTGCCCCCTTCAATTATCGGGTCATGTGTGGGGGACGATCGGGATACGGCATCAGGTTAAAAGTGAGAAGCAGGGCCACAATGTAGCACTGAGTGTGAAAATCTAGGGTATCCGGGTGTGCCAAGAGGCTCTGTTGGAATTGATGAGAATATCTCCGTCCCGTGTAATGGGTAAATATAGTTCGGTGGCGGTAGTGAGAGGGGGAATAGATTGCATTTTGAAGTAGGTATCTAGGCAGCTGAGGGGACACAAAGTTTTGATATTTAGCCGCTATAAAAAATGATATTCGAGCGCCGCATGAAGGGAAGCTTTAATGTTCCTGCTGTCACAAGGAAGAGAGTTCAAGGATTAGAAGGCATGGAACAAAAATATATATATGAGTTACCATGAAGACTCTGCCTCCCGTATTTTCTATTCCATGTGCAAGTGACAAGATAATCACCATGCTCGCCGAGACTCTTGCCACCGGCCTCTTGCTGGTCTCCAGCGTGACGGCCCTGCCCGTCACCAGTCCTCTCGAGTACATCAAGCGCGCCGTCAACCCCGGTGTGGTGATTCGAAACTGCGCCTCCCCAGGCATGCTCGCTCTTGCGTACGATGACGGCCCGTATACCTACACCTCGCAGCTGGTCGACATCCTCGACAAGGGAGGTGCCAAGGCGACCTTCTTCTGGTGCGGTACTCTGTATGGTTGCATCTACCGTCAGGCCGATGCTGTGAAGAAGGCTTTTGCTTCGGGGCACCAAGTTGCCTCCCACTCTTGGAGTCACAACCGCATGGGAAGCATGCAGCAGGCCCAGATCCGCACCGAAATGACCAAGGTCGAAGATGCTCTGGTCAACCTCGTCGGAGTCAAGCCGGCGTATATGCGCCCCCCCTATCTTGACACCGGCGGCCAGTTCTTGCCCACCATGAAGGCGATGAACTACAAGGTGATCACCAACGATGTTGATTCCGGTGACTGGAACAACCGCTCTCCGCAGCAGAGCCAGCAGACCTTCACCCAGGCGGGTGCTAGAGGAAATGGTCACATTCCCTTGATGCACGAGACGTATGCCAGCACGGTGAATACACTCACTCCATGGCTGATCAATTGGGCCAATCAAAATAATTTGAAGCTGGTCACAGTCGGTAAGTTTATCTCAACAGAATCAATTGTTCATAAATCGACCACAAACTGACGCAAACCAATAGCCGAATGTGTGGGTGATGTAGACGGTGCTTACCAGCCTGGAAACTGGACCGCCAAGGTTGGACCGTACAACTGTTAGGTAGATAGATGGCGTATATGTAGGTTTCTTGGAAGTTGTCCGAAGGGGAATTCGTACGCATGGAGTTGTAGATATGGGGACCAAGTACATATGAGCTTTATTGTGAATGTAACTGCCTTGTGGCAAAGCGCCGATTGATGATCCTCTGATCTTGTCAATTTTCGGAGGGGGAAAAAGGATTGATTTTGATAAAGTTTGAAAGGTGACCTTGATTGAACTGAAACAAAGCACAAACCCTGCTCTCTGCTCACTGCTCACTGGCTACGATGCCGGTAGAGGTAGGTTAGGTACAGCTAAACATTCCCCGTCGTCAACGCCCTGACCTCTTCCTCAACAACCTGCAACGGATTCCGCTCTCCCATCTGTGCCGCTAGCTCCTTTGCTCTTGCTTTATACTTGTCACCGCTCCGAAGAATCTCGTCAACAGCAGCAGCCACCGCCTGAGGGGTAGGCCTGCCCGTCCGCAAGTTAAGTCCTGCACCAGTGTACTCGACCCGCGCCGACACTTCACACTTGTCTTCCGTCAGCCCCGCCGCGATCATCGGGACTCCGTTGATAACGCAGTGGACAAACCCACCGAACCCAGCATTCGACACCATGACATCCGCAAATGCAAGGACGGCATCGTACGGAATGAAATCTGCCACTCTGACGTTGACAAGCTTTTCCTTCTCCTCTGGCAGGATCTCAGGTGGTGTATCAAGCCCTTGCTTTCCCAGCAGAGCAATCACAAGCACATCCTCTCTCCCTGCCAGGGCTCTGATTGTTGGCGCCAGTAGCATAGAGTACTCCCTGGCCAGCGTGCCCTGAGACACCACCACAATGCTCTTCTTGCCCGCATTCTGCACCACATCCTCTCCCCACCATTCCGGAAACTTGAAACCATCCTTTCCGCCCTTTTTCGGAGGCAAACTGCCAGCGAACTTGACATGAGCCGGAAGATCTGGTCTCGGGTACTCGAGGACGGGATCACAGAGCTGCAGCGTGGTATCGTGCGCCGTGTACGACAAGTTGACCATCCACTCGTCAGGCACCCGCACTCCTCCCAACTTGATAATGTTCTCACGGAACCCGGCGTACGCCTCGTGCACAACGTATTTGTACAGCCACTCCTTGAGCAGGGCATCTCTCTCGCGCACAGCTTTGCCCTCCCCAGGGAGCAAGCCCAGTGGGAAAGGGGGCATGTTCTCCCCGTCCAGCATGATGGGCGTGACGTTGATGCCGAGCGTCTTGGGCGGGGACTGGTACCCCTCGGGCAGCTCAGCTCCGTACTTGAAGGGCAGGAAACCGAACCACATGGTCTCATTGATGATTAGCACCTCCTTGTCGTTGCCGTACTTCTCCTTCAGCGCCTTGAGCGCGGACAGGGTCGAGTGGAACTGCCCTTCGATCTGCCCGATGAAGAAGGTCTTGAAGTCCTGGACCATTCTCGGTAGGCCCTCGGCGTACTTGGCTCGCTCCATGCCCCAAATGCGGAATGGTCCTTCTGCCAGCGAGATGGAGGGGTGCACGGGAAGAAAGTGCGAGCCGGAGGAGCAGATGAGGTTGCGGTGGTGGACGCCGCCAACGAAGTGCACCGGGTATCCCTGAGACACGAGGTGTGATGCGATGGTTGTCAACGGCAGAACGTGGCCAGGGGCGGTGGATGAAGTGCAGAGAATCAAGATGGCGGGTAGCGATGGGTTGGGTTCCGGGGGAGGTGGGCCGGTGTACGGCGGTGGGTTGAGGAGGGCTGCTAGACCTGGGGGAGGACCGCCGCCGCCACCATGAGGGACAGCGAAAGGGGGTGGTCCTCCGTTGATACCGTTGGGGGCAGACATTCTGTACTGGTTATTGGGTTGGTGTTTGTTGAGTTTTGAGCGTTGATTCCCAAGAACAACAACAACTACTTCAATTTTCGAGCACCAACACGACAACAAATAGCTTGTCAATCTCTACCCCTGAATGCCGCCTCCAGGGCAAATACTCCACCGGACTGCGTACCGGACATGCTGGCGGAACCGATGCAGGTCCTCTACGGCCCGATGTGACTGCCAATCACAAGAGGCCGGTATCAATGGAGATAGTCGGAGTCCGGGTTTGTCGGTATAGTATAAGGCTGCATGCATGAGACTCAGGAGTGCGGTAACACCAGTGATGTGTAAATAATGCAATCTGGAGTTGGGTTGGTGCAGCGGCACAGCTTGTTCATGGGACCAATGAGGTTGGTCATGTCAGGGGAAATATACAGGCCAATGCCGCCCCTTAACATCGTATTGTTGCATTCCACCCTTTCCTCAAAGGAGGCTTTTAGTCTTAAACTCGGCACCGAGGCAGTTAAAGTGGCTTGATCCTCAGCCAGGGAGGGTGCCGATGTATAGTTCTCAAATACAGGCGTAGTTCATATCAAGGCCTTTTCTTCAAAGTACAACTACACGTTGTGAACAACAGCATATCCCCAGTAACAGTAGTAGATAAGTAACTTCAGCCTGTATGTACTTGGCAGGACTTATTCGGATATATAATATTGCTTCCTACACACCGACCCATCCAGTCTTCCCCTTTCGGATTTCATTTAGCCAGATTCAACTGTGGAATCAACGGTATTGATAAGCGACTTGACAGAAATCCGGGACCGCCACTTTAACCCATCTAGCGAGCTGCGAGCCTAGAACTCGGGACCGAATCTCCAACATGCAAAAGATGGTGATTGTATGCGTTCTTATTGGGTTCAAGGTAAACAGACGAACCTCTATTCAAACTACATTGTAGACAAATAAGCCCTCCGTAAGGCTTTCAAAGTTCTCGAAACGTTCAATCGAAAGTTGAAATATCAAAAGCCAAGACGATTCTGGGGGCTAATCAGTGCCATGTCTATTTCACATCTGTCATGTCACTCAGGTAGATCGGCGTTTCAGAATCCAGACAAGTGTATAAAACCTGAAGATTAACTTTCTCTAGGTAGACCAACCCGAGCAGTCCATGAAATAGGTAGAGCAACAAGCACAATCTGCTCCCCTTTAAAGGAGTTGTGATTAGGTTCAGCAGGCATTTTGAATTTGAAAGGCAACGCAGGGGGAGTAAGGAATGAGGGTATTAAATGGAAAAACAAAAAAGAGTATGAAATGACTGAAAAGGTCTAAGTGAAGGCGCACACAAAACTGTCGCCTATCTTGCAACCCCACGTTAGAAACCGCCCATCCTAAAGCCTTCTTCCTCTTATTCCTTGACCCAGTTACTGCTATCCTTGAGCCAGGTTTCAAAGTTCTGAGTGGAGATCTCCTTCCGTCTCGCCTCAATATCAGCTCCGTAGCCTTCCTCCTCGAACCACCGAAACATGGCCCCGATCTCCTTGATCATCCACAGCATGCCCTTGCCGAGAATACCCCAAGTCTGCGGCAGCTTCTCACCGGTAGCCCTAAGGAACACCTCTTTGGCCTCGTCCAGCGTGAGCTCATCGCCAGCAAGACCGACGGCCCTGCCCGCCCACTCGGAGGGTTCCGTCAGAGCCTTCGCGGCAAACTTGCCAATATCCACAACACTGACGAGCTGCAGTTTGGTGGTCGGCTTCAAAGCGCTTGCCCACATGGCGGAAAACCCAGCGGCAAAGAACCCGGGCGTCCAGTTCTCCATGAAAGCCACCGGACGCAGGATGGTCCAAGTGAATTTCCCCTTCTCCTTCTCGGCCTTGTCACGCAGGTAAATCTCGATGTTGTGCTTCTCGGAGAAATGCTGCACGTCGGTGGGGTTGGTCCAGGACTTCTCGTCGCCGCCGCGGTCGACGGAACTAAAAACGATGTGCTGCACTCCGTGATCGACTGCGGAATCAATCAAGGGGATGGCTTGCTCTTCTTCGTTGATCTTGGAGCCTCCCATGGGAGGGGATGTGACAATGAAGATGGCATTGATGGAACCTTTGGGACGAGACTCGAAGATTGGGTTGGGGTGGCTGCTGTCGCCCTGAACTGGTTCGACGACGCCTGGATGGGCTTCAGCGAGCTGTTGTGCCTTTGGCGATTGGGCGTTCCGGGTCAGTGCGAGGATGTGAAGAGGGGTGTCACTCTTCGGCAGGTCCAGGAGAGCTTTCACGACGGCACCGCCCTGCTTGCCAGTTGCGCCTACGACGAGAATGTTTCGAGCTGAAGACATAATGAGCTGGATGAGAATGAACTGCAGATAAGGTAGTATGGTAAAATAGTGAGTCTGATTTGAGATGATGGTGGTGTGTTGTGTGAAGTACTGATAAATAATTACAAGGTGACGTAGTAGAAGGAGAAGAAGAAGAAGAAGAGATGGGATGTCTAAATAAGGAAGGAGGAATCCATGACACCAGACGGGCTAATACCTATCGTGTAACCTTTTTTGAGCTTACAAATTTCGAGAGGAACACCCATCACCCTGCATTCGACCCCCCGATACCTACCTAGGTACATTTCTTTCTGTGTATCACTGTGTCCTTCACTGGTTTCTTGAAAGATACCTCCACTGGCATTCCGACGATGCCCTGGTGGTGGTGGAGCGGCTCGGCCGTCGGTGATGCCAAGGCCCCGCTGTTCCACTGGAATCCCTTGCGCGTTACTCGATCGATCGAGATAAGCGTTTTCGTTGCTTAATTATCAAACGATCCATGACAACAGGTTATCTTCGAATGCTTCTTTTTTGAAGGGAGAAGGAAATGGAACTTTATAGTTTGAAAGAAAGACATGGAAGGGTGTTGAAGTCACCGCGACAAAATCTTGAGCCTTGAGGGACACGGTTGGGAGAAAGCATGGAAGACCTTTTGGCAGGCATCCATCCTGCCCGCTCACAGTGGTACGAGAATACCAGGCTCTGCATGAGCCACTCAACAGGCGGTTGCTTCTTGGCGCTTCCCCCGCATGGATACACCAAACTCCCATTCTCGCCCAGGCGAACCCCAGCCTTGTGATTGCTGGCTGCCCCTCGCTGCCTTGTGCTGCGTCGTCATCGTCGCTGTCGGGACCTATCTGTTGTTCTGGGGACCCCAAGCCTCCAATCTCTCTCCCAGTACCAGGTAATAGGGAGTCTCCCGCGCGCAGAACGCACCACCATCGATACCCGAATAATTTAAGCTACTGCGCAACGTATACCTACCCATCCTGAAGACACGGCACAGTTGAAGAAAATATAAGCAAAAGAATAAGACTTAACCAAAAAAAAAAAAATGAACCGCCTCTTCGGCGCCTCGGGGCCCAAACCCCCCAAAGCGACCCTCAACAGCGCCATCTCCAACATCGACGACCGCATCTCCTCGATCGACGTGAAACTCGCCGCCATCAATGCCGAACTCACGGGCTACCAGACAAAGCTCTCCAAGATGCGCGAAGGGCCCGGCAAGACCGCCCTCAAGCAAAAAGCCCTAAAAGTCCTCCAGCGCCGCAAGCAGTACGAGGCCCAGCGCGACCAGCTGCAGTCCCAGGTCTGGAACATGGAGCAGGCCCAGACGATGCAGGACAATCTCAAAAACACCATGGTCACCATCGACGCCCTGAAATCCACCAACAAGGCCCTGAAAAAAGAGTACGGCAAGGTCGACATCGACAAGATCGAGCGCCTGCAGGACGAGATGGCGGACCTGCTGGACGTTGGCAACGAAATACAGGAGAGCCTGGCGCGGAGTTACGACATTCCCGAGGATGTCGACGAGGCCGAACTAGACGCCGAGCTGGAAGCGCTGGGTCAAGAAGTCGAGTTGGACAGGGAGATGGGCGGGTTGGAAGGGCAGCTGCCGAGCTTCATGCAGGATGAGGTGCCTGAGTTTATCGACGAAGCACCAAATGCTGCCGGAAAGGTTAAGGAGGCGGCAGGTTAGATCCAGTCAAACTTGAATGATGGAATAGATGTCGGAAGGGGTCCGTCCCTTGGAATAATGAACATGAATCACACGGCATTTGACTACTCGGCATGAATCTTTTTTCATGTGTACATACAGAGAGAGGGTCGAGGGGTACCAAAGGGAGAAACCATTGCCGAAAGCAAGAAACTGAATTAAACAACTATCGCGCCAGTGCTACGGCCTACTTACTCTACACGAATCAATGATGAAAGTACATGACGCCCCTCTCTATCCCATTACCCCGTCTTCATCAATCATAAGTGACACTGATGCATGTTTTTAGGGTGTTCCATGTAAAGGAGTACACTACCTCTGTTACATTTTTTACGCTTGCAATTCGCTCTAAAAACCCCGGTCCGCGTAAACCTTCTCCAGGGTTATTCTACTGTCTCAAAGAAGCGACTTGCCTCTTCAAGTTCCATGTCGCCGTTGCAAAAGTCCCAACCGACAATAACACTGGTTTGACTGCAGCATATGATACGCCGCGCGTCATATTGCAGCTTGAAGACACGCGCTGGATTAGCTGCGTCGTGGTCCTCGATGGGCGGATGCGCATGGGGGTGGAGGTGTTGCTGATGGTGCTGCACTGGGGCAGGAACTGAAAATGGGTTCGCGTTTGTCGCAGGAGAGCCAGCGGGAGACGGTGCCTGCCGTGCAGTCCCAAAAATACCATACGGGAGTTGAGCATGCGCTTCGTGAGCCTGGGCCGCTGCTCTTTGTGCCGGCGTCAAATGGATCCCAGGCAGAGGCGAAGCGCCTACCCAGCTTCCTCCAGCACTGCTACCAGCTTCTGCGTTTCTGCTCTGCGAGGAGGCTTGGGAACTGGCTCCGGGCAAAACGGGGGTCGAAGGTTCTGAGTTGCGGTTCCCCTCGCGTCTCAGCCTGCTATTCTCGAACTGTGCTCTTATCACAGCGCCCGACAATGCCTGGCGAAGATTGCTTCTCGTGACAGCGCTCTCAACGCTCTCAATAGCGGCTTCCAGATAGTGGCGCTGGGTAAGGATCGCGCTGTGTGCGTTGATGGCGCGCAAGAGTTGTTGGGGCCCTGCTCGGATAGCCTCGTCGATGATCCTCCGGAGATGCTGAGCTGATTCTGAAGAGGGTGCTGCGTCACTCGGTCCGCCATCTGCCTGATTCAAATGCCTCGAGATCACGCTGAGAGGGGGCAGTGTAGGGCCGTTGGCAGGCCCTGGGGGTGCACTGGAGGTTTGCCCACGAGACGATGCGTGTGCCCCAGATCCCGTAGCAGTTGGGAAGGCAGGGATACCGGATTGGTGGGTCGTCACGCCATGTACAGTGGCGCGCATGGACGCATGTAGGGGAATCTGGGTGGCTGTGATGTCTTCTACGCTGCCGACGGAGGACTGAGGTGCGAAGGGATGCCGCATTGAGCCGACGTTGGTTGTGCGTCCTTGGCGCATCGCCGCCGTCGCAGCTTCCTCTTGTTTGAGGTGTTGCTGGTCTTTCCAGATGCCCTCTTTGTCTCGACGCCAGATTATTATGGTCGCATCATAACTGCCGCTGACGATGCGTCCATACTTGCCTCCTCCGCCTCCAGGGGGTAGCTTGGCCCCGTATGCGCAAATGTCCTCGGGTCTCTTAGACCCGGCATTGCCCTGCCGACGTCCTGGCTGCGGCCTCTCTCGCTCTTCGAGCAAGCCCGACTCTAGTGCTTTGAAATAATCCTGGTCCACCTTCTTCGCCTCCTCTGCGTCGTCTTCGGCACTGTATGGCAGATCGCCAAAGCCAGCCTGGATCGTCCGAACCAAGTTATTATGGGAGCGAAGACTTGCTACCTCAAGGCCAGTTTCTCGGTCAAACACCTTGACTTCTCTGTCACTGCTACCACTGACAATCCGGCGGCCGTCGTACTGTACACACGCGATCCCCTTGGTGTGACCAACAATCGTGCGCGAACAAGCCTGCGTGGGCCAATCCCACACCTTGATATGCCGGTCTCCACTCGCTGAGACGACTTCTCTCTCGTGGATCTGAACTGCGTTGACGGCCGCACCGTGGCCCTCCAGTGTTCCAATCATAGTCCATGCCGGCGTTTGGGGGAGGTCATCGGGGGTCATGGTGAGGTTGTAGCCATACTGAATGTTGGTTCCCACAGGATCCACCTCCTGATAGCCAAGGTCACCATAACGAAGAGGTCGCCGATTAAAGACCTTGATCGTTTTGTCTTTAGAACATGTGACAAGAATTCGTTTGTCGAACTTGACGTTGAGTACCGACTCGCGGTGTGCATTGTCCAAGGTCTGAATCACCTCTCCAGTAGAAAACCGCCATATGATCACGTTCGAGTCTGAGCTTCCCGAAACTATGATGTCTTCGTCTGGATCCGAGTCGAATTGTAAGCAAAGCACAGACCCGCGGTGCTTCTCCAAAGTCCGCAAGCAGCGCCGGCTTTCCATGTCCCAAACCTTGAGGGTGCGGTCCCGGCTGCCGCTAACCAGATATTGGGCATTGAACTCTAAGCTGTAAATACACTCTCCGTGGCCTTCCTCTGGATGGCTGGGGTGAGGAAGCTGAAAGTTGACAAACTTGCCAAGTTCCCAGTTCGACTCGAGACGCCTCCTCATCGTATAGAGGTGTTTCCAGTTGACTTTGTACTTGTCATGCTTGTTCAATATCCACAGCGTAGATTTCGGTAACCTTGAGGGTGCTGAAGCAAGAACTGTGGACAAGAAGTCACTCCTGGATCGTGTCGTCGGGGCTGGGGCTGGGGCTGGTGCTGGTGCAGGCGAGAGTGCTCTACCTTTCCCTTTGTCAATCCCTTTACCCTTGGAATTGGAGTCCGAGTGAATGCTGTGCATCTCAAGATTGCCCACTGCAGAACTGACAACTGTCTTGGCAGAGTCTGCTCTCGGACCGCCAAAGAGGCTGGTCTCCGCCGTGTCCATCTGAACCGGCTCCTGTTTTATGGGATTGTCGGCATCTTGCATGACCATATCCATGTCGGCGTCAACTGTAGGAGATACCGCGATGGCACGCTTCTTATGTGCGTGGCCATCAGCCTCGGAGTCGACGCGGCGCAGAACCCCCTGGCTTAAAGAAGATGCCCCATTGATGTGCTTCTCCGCCTTTGCAATAAGGTTCTTCTTAGCCTTCCATCCCTCCATATAGTACAGGTGTTCCCAAAGCTTTCGATCCAGCGCCAATTCGTACCATGCTCTACATGATCGTGCAACGTTGATGAGAGAGATAGGATCAAGATAGCCCAAAATCTTGAGGCAAACTTCGGGGGGGAGATAGCGGATAAAGTCGATGTAGAGCCGGGGGTTTAACTGCTCGACAATCTGGGATATGACGGTGGTGGGAAGGTCGTTGAGGAGCGCCATCGCAAGTTCTAGAAATCAGTCGTGATCAGTCGACGTTGACCGGACAGAATATAAAGCCACAACACCATCCACTTACCAGTCTTGCGGGAGATGGAGAGGTTCGAGATGTGTTGTATCATCCATGTCGGGAAATCGGACCCTGAACGAGATGCGCCCAAGGCCGTCACCGAGTCTTCACGGTTTTTTAATGCAAACGGCGCGGCTCCAAAAATTGCGGCGGTCAGAGGATCTTCTGAATACCCTTCGTCTTGAGAAGCGAAGCCAGCCATGTCTCGTGAATGGGTGGGTAAGCACGGCGCTGCCGAGCCACAGCGGGAATATGGCGATCAAAGTATGGACTGGTCCGGTATCCGGGGATCCGGGGTACTCTGGTCGAAGCAAGCAAGGAGAAGATGTATTCGTATAGTATCCGAGATGCGCAGAAGAGAGATGAGCTGAAATTAAGGCAGTTGTTTGTTCAGGCCTTGCGCGTCAACAAGGCAGGATTGACAGGGCAAGGCAGGACAGGGCGCGCGCCGCTTTTCGGGTTGTGTTGCACCGGGGCAGCCTACCTATGCGAATACAGAGCAACGTATCCGGACAGCGTGCCGAGTCTTTACGGTTGAAGGAATCAGAATTTGATTGATGATTTTCTCTGGGTGTACCTATGCACGCAATGAAAGAAAGTGTCCACAGACAAAACCACAAACGAGAGCGTACAAGTGACGCAAAGCTTTCCATGTGGTTGATAATCGTACTGCGCTGCTCTCTGCTCTGCCTGGAGACGGATGGAAGCCCTTCTTTGGCTCCCCCCAGTCGCAGGTGAGCTGACAAACCGGGACAAGGACCGCACACGATAAAGTGGGACAGGCGGCTTGGCGCTCATCGTCACTTGCGCTGCAGAAAAAGGAGCTGGGAACGGGGAGTGGGAATGAAATGGACAGCGCCAAATGAACCCCACATCTTTGATGCCAAGATTTACAGTGTTGACCTAATGGGATTTGAGACCTTTTGTCGCAAATTGGTATGCAATTTACGGCTTTCGACTCCTCACACACGATGAAGCTGACGGGGGAAAGAGAAAACTACACAAGTTTGCATTTCGAATCAACACTATTCTATGCGAAGTATCCAGGCGAAAGACTCATGCGTGGAGAGGACATGCGGGAGCGGCTGTGCTCTCTATTATCTTCAAGCTTTACATCGATTCTCATACATTTGAGGATCTCGTTTTTCGCCAGTAAACAAGCATTAGAATGAATGACATCACTGCCAATATACACGTATTGCAGTGTACTGCAAGGTTTATGAGGCGGCGAAGCTTTTACAGTATACTCTGCAAGGCCGAGGTTGTTGTTCCTTTCTCGAGTCCATCCGAGTCGTGCTTCGACGATGGAACTGATATCAAATCAGGAAATATGCAATGGGTGGCACTGGTGACCTAGACTTTGTTCACTTTAGTATTGTCGGGTTACTGGTGCCGTTCCATATGCAACCCGTCAAAGCCACAAGGAGTTGCCCTACCCAACTCAGGATAGATGACTGGCTGGGTGATGGTTGTATATCTTTGGTCTCTATACTCAAGTCGCAAGCAACTGGTCCTGATAATCGAAAGATGTTTCCTGCCAAGGGACATTCGCAATAAAAGTCCGGGGCCTTTCCAGAATACACGAAGTAATTATCAATCCAAACCATTGCGGTTCCACTGCGGTTCTAGCTACCCGAGTCCCCAAGACAACATCTCCGACACGATATGTACTTACTGAGCTTTTGGAAGCTGACCAAACATACAATTCTCACTTTCTTAAATACTTTTGACCATTTCTATCATGATGGAAGACGTGATAAGCTTCTTGTGAGTGGCCCTAAGAGCATCCTAAACGGGATTAGCGGCTTGGGGTTCTGGAAACGCCTGAAACACCAAGGCCCACCACAATCATGCCTGATGGAGGGGTAGGCACCAAACCCCGCCTCAAGAGAATTGGGCAGGCAACTCAACGTGAAAACGAGAACATGGGACCGAAAGAAAGTCATGGTTGGTGTCTTTCGACTTCAGCGTTCAAGGTTTTCGGTCTTAGTCTTTGGGAGTGCTTGCTACTAGCAGGGCGGGTGTTGAGATACCTATTGATAGCTGAAACTTGTCATTCATCATAATGTGCAGAGAGAAGAGGGCTGGATATCCTCAACGGCCGCAGCATACCAACCGCCAGCTCAAGTTATATCTGCTACAGTTAGTGCTACCTTTCAACCGGGACCGTCGGAATCCCTTGAATGTATTCCAGTTTCGTCAGACATCGAAGATAAGAGAATCAGCCATCGTTGGACACCTATTTCGCAACTGCTAGAGAATGTCGTTCTCTCCTGAGCCTCGATCGAGCTCAAGTTGACTCCTTTGAAAATGGGAACCTCGAAACATACAAGATACCTGTGTGAGAACGCTCCGGGTGCGCTATTCCAAAACACTTTCGACACATCTGCAATCGATTCCAAAAGCAGTCATGCGGAGCGGCACATGGCAATGTCAAGTAAAGTGCGATGGCATTGGGTGATCGACCAGGCACGACCGGTGCGAGACACGGCGCAGAAGGTGTCACCAGTTGGGGAAGAAGCGATACGATACAAGTGATAGTAACGTCAGGGTCCTGCTTGGCTAACAGTAAAGCCGAATTTTCGATAAGATATCTTTGAAGACTCTATGGTGGAATAGCCGCGGTAATACTATTCTTTCGAGATAGATGGCGTATTTAGACTTGGTAAAGACTTTTCAAGGGCACGATTGTTGGATTGTGATCAATGTCTAAATACATTCCAGGTTCCATCCACTGATTCCTCATCGTTGTTGGTTTTTGGGGGATGTTTGCTCTCTCGGTGGGAAGGGCTAGCGGCTTCGTACCTAAAGTTACCCGCTCCCCTGAACTTCCATCAGGTATGCAGTTTGGACGCTGAGCGGCCAGAGGCGGTTGATCAGCCGTTGTGTCTCCGCCCACACATCTCTGGCCCCCATTTCACCACCGCTGAACCCACCCAACAGCAGCGCCCCAAACTGAACTGGCTTGTCCTTTTTGCGCCAACCAACCATCTCCGAGAGCGGTCCTTGCCACGACCTCTCGTTTCAAACCACATCTCGACACCCAAACCGCAAACTGCACTACCAGTGCAGCGGAACTGCTCGATACTCGCGACCAGGCGATTCTCCTCGAGATTCTGTTGATTCCGCGACGCGGCGCAACACTTCGCACGACGTCAGCTTCAGCCACCAAGGACCGGTGAGAGAAAAGGGATCAAATCGACAAGCCAAGAAAGCCCCCCAGCCACAGAAAAGGAGGGACCAGGAAGTGGGAAGTCCCATTGCCTCGATCAAGAACCGCGAAAACAGACTCCCGCAACGACAGAGCCGCCCACAGTAATCACCACGATAGCAGAGGAAAAGGGACAACCGCGACGGTGACAGCGGCAAGCACCTGCCATTCCGACGGCAGCGTAGGTAGTCAAACTGGCGGCGAGCGCAACGACACCAACCACTCTGGCGCTGACGACTTACCGTCAAAATACTCGGCGTTACTTGAGGGCTTGAGAATACCAAGTTGGCTGCTTCACTCCCTTTTTCGAACGCCCAGCAGTTTCATTCATCGACATTCGTCAAACGCTGAACGCATCGACCGCCCCGCGACTTGTCGTAAACCTCCCGAGATTGAGTGTTCGCCTTTAATCGACCGAGATTGCACCCAACCTTCGCCTCCTGGTAGGCGAACCCACACCTTCGGTCTGCGGATGGAGAGCTGGTTATGGCCCATGCTCCCTTACTCCGCATGAACACCGGCCCTGCCGCAACCATGGACGTCTTCGATAGATTAAACAGCAGCATGAGCGCAGCGAGCGCACCTCGCGTGAGCCAGTTGTCTGGCTCATCAACATTCCCCGCCACCAACTCGACCACCTCTTTAACCTCTTTATCCAGCTCCACGACGTTTGCGAACTCGACGAACGGAACTGTCACAGCAACCAACAACATCATCAACCAAAAAGCTGATGCTTCGCGCTCATTATATCAAATATGTGTAGGGTTGAAACAGAGACTGGCCCTGGTGCCTGGGTTCGAAGGATACATGGAGCAGCTGATGTCAGCGGATGCCCTAGAGAGCGGCCCCGTTGAATCGCTATGGCAACTCCTACGCACCGGGCACCCGTTACTGGTCGTTTATAACGCCCTGCAGCCCGAAACCAGGTTGCAGGTCGAGCAGCTTCCAGGCGCCTCGCAGGCAAAACTGTCCAAGATTGCCATTCTGCGATTTGTTGAGGCCTGTAAATCTAAACTAAATGTCCCCGCGACGGATTGTTTCATTATTACAGATCTTACAGGCGACGACACAACCGGATTCGTCAAGGTAGGTCTTCCCTCTGTTGCACCCGCTCTTATATATTTCCCCATTAACAGGAAAATAGGTCACAGCAGTTATTAACTATGTACTCGATCTTCTTGAGGAACGGGGCTTGTTACTCGATGTTCAGCCGTACCCCGAGGACGACGCCCTGCAGCCGGGACTCCAGATGAGCCATCGAGACTACGTTGTACGCGAAATGGTAGACACAGAACGCAAGTATGTTCAGGATCTTGAGAATCTGCAAGATCTGAAAAAAACACTGGAAGAGCGCGGCATTATTCCTGGAGACGTGGTTCACGACATCTTCCTCAATATCAACGCTATCCTCGATTGCCAGCGAAAGTTTTTGATCAGGGTGGAAACGACAAATTCTCAACCGGCAGCGAGGCAGGAATGGGGTGCTCCTTTTGTCGCAAATGAGGATGCATTTAACACATGCTATCAACCATTTATCGCGAACCAAAAGAAAGCCGGCCGACTAGCCAGCCAGGTCTTTGACAAAATCCAGACTGCTCAGCATGCAGTAGCCTGCGATTTGAACACCCTGGACGGGTTTCTGTTGAAACCCATGCAAAGACTCGTTAAATATCCCCTTCTTCTTAAAGTGAGCTTCTCCCTCCTGTCTGTCGCACTTACGATGATGCTGTATTGTGTTGCTGACTAGTTTACAGGAACTACTCAAAAAATGTGAGGATGAGGCTACCAAGGCCGACCTTACAGCGGGTATCGAAGCCGCCAGCCGGGTGTTGCAAAAGGCAAACGAGGCTGTAGATAGAGCTGTGCTGGATGAAGCCCTGGAAGACTTGAAAAGCCGAGTTGACGACTGGAAGAATCACCAAGTCGATCAGTTTGGAAGACTTCTTTTGCATGGTAACCACACCGTTATCCCAGGGAAGAGCGATCAGGAGAAGGAAGTGAGTTTTCCCACACTGAACATCAGATTGGTAGATACAGGCCTTTTAACACAATTCTAGTATGAGATCTATCTCTTCGAGAGCATCCTTCTCTGCTGCAAGGAGCTTGTCCCCGGCAAGACCAAGGAGAAGAAGGACAAAACCAAGTCTGCCGCGCCAAAACCGCGCAGCAAGAACGCCAAGTTGCAACTTAAAGGTCGAATCTTCATGACAAATGTGACCAATGTTGTCACTATTGCCAAGCCAGGCTCATACGGGGTTCAGATATTGTGGAAAGGAGACCCCGGTGTTGAAAGCTTCATCATCAAATTTCAGAACGAGGAGATGATGAAGAAGTGGGCTACTGGCCTGGAGCAACAGAGACAAGACAAGGCAGTTCTGGCACAAACCACGAGCCCCGACAGGCCGGTCCAAAATTTTACCTGGATCGCATCTCAGGCTGAGCAGTTGGAAAACCCTTTTACCCAGAACGAGGAAGACGATGACGATGCCACTGTTGTAGGAGCGACGACAGGGACTCCTCTCTACACTACGCCAATGCCAGGAACGATGCCTCGGAATGTTTCTAGCGCAAGTCTACGACAGCGCTCAGCGACGAGTGATAGCTCGCAGTCTTTGGCAGGTATTGCTCGAGCGCCCCCTGGCAGTTTCCCCATGCCTCAATCCTCTGGAGGGTTGAGCGTACAAACCCAAGTTCCCATACAACCTTCTCCTCTCCGTGGTCCGGCAGACTCGTATTTTTCTCCAGTGGCAGAGTCACCAGCATCCAGCCGGACCAGCACCACAAGCGGTATCTTCTCAAACAACGGCTTTCCGTTTCCCAAGGCCGGCACACCACAGCCCGGGTGGGGTCCCGATGATAGCAATCGATACACTGCTCCAGCGATGCCGCGTGCGCCCTCCAGGGATGGGCCGTCGCCAGTGAATGCTTTCGGAATGGTAAGCACAAATGGACGGAATCCACGGGGGCCCTCTATGCCGGTAATGCCCCGCGAACGTGATTCAACCCATGCTGCTCAGTTGCAGCAACAACGAAGTAGGAGTTATAGCACACCCGATATCAACGGACAGGCTGCACGCAGCGGGCAGTCTATTCCTGCCGTTCCTGGTATTCCAGCACACCTCAGTCAAAATCATCCTCCACACCCCATCCATGTTCGACATGACTCCAACATTCCTCGTAGCAATACAGGCAGTCCAGCGAACGACCTTCCTTTGCGAACTAATACCAGCTCACCGGGAGCACAACGTACCCGGCAATACGGTGGCATGGCACAGTTTCCAACCCAGCCTGTGTATCCCCGCCAGGGGACGCCTGGTAGTGCAGCCAACTTGCCACCACCGGCCGGTCCGCCACCGACTGGTCTTGCACCGCTCGCTCCTATTGATCCGACAAGAACAGTTACTCCGGGACTTGTCACGGCACCGATCCACTCCAGCCAGTCGATGGTGCCCCCTACCCCCGATGCGGCGTTCTCAAATCAGCTAAGAGTCAGGGTCAACTACGACGTTGGGAACTATTTTACCCTGGTTGTCCAGTTCGACAAACTGACGTACCAGAGCTTGATCAGCCGCATTGATCTCAAGTTGGGAAAGCATACTCACAAGACGATCGCTAAGGGCGACCTGAAATTGAGATATGAGGACGACGATGGAGATCTTGTGACTATCAATAGCGACGATGATATTCAGATTGCCATTTCTGAGTGGCACGAGGGCATGCGTAACTCGGGGTCGATAAATGAGATCGAGCTGTTTTGTGTTGGCGATTTGAACTGAGCACCGGCAGACTTGGTTTTTTTGGAGAGGAACACCGATCCGTTGGATGACGCGAAGGAGATGACCTCTTTTTCGCCAGCATGATTCGCGCGTCGACACCGAGTAAACGATACAATCTGATACAAGGGACCGCGCCACCACTATACATTCCGTTACTTCCACCTCCGACTCCGTCTCAAATTTATCCCTGTACCACTCACGGCGGAAGTCTACTACTCTCTACATGAACAATAGGTAGTTTTCACCCGCATAGACACGGAGCACCTCCGCCCGTATACATCGATTTTTTGGTGTCGAAATCTTTTTAATTTTCTCCACACCCCAAGCAGCGACCTCGGGGAATTTTTTCAGTTATCATACACTGCATCGCACTCATACCCTCATTTTCTTCATAACTTGTTACGCTGCGGCTAGCTTATTTTTGTTTCTCCATGGAAGGACAGTCTTTTTTTTTCGTTGTTATATTCCCGCCTTTACATAGAGAGAAGCGCTTTCCGGCACGTCGCCATTTCCCTGTTTTGAGGCCATTTGTTCTGTGCCTGTCGCGGGGCAAATAGGAGGATACTAGGTATCTGTGCTTGGCTGAGTTGATGCCTGTTCAAAAACACGAGGGGCAATAGGGACTACGACGATACAGGACCTGAACCAAGCAAGAGAATTGGGATAGAACAGGACAGGACAGGACAGGACAGGACAGAACGGGGTGACCGCCAAATCATCCACGCCGCTCTTTTTTCATGTGATCTTTTTTTTGGTTTTTTTTTTTTTGGCAATTTCTATAGCTTTCTCGATAGGTTACCTACTTTTTGTTATCTGGTTTTTCTCCTACGTTTTCTCCCCTTTCCCAAAGATGAATTTTCTGCAAGGTCAAACCGGTCGTCTTTCAAACCGCATGCAACTGTTTCTTTTCTTAGTCCAGCGGTAATATTTGCTGGTCCTTTGCAGGGGGATGAGGCCCCCTACGTTGTTCATCTTAGCTGCATAGCCCATTAATGCTCTTCGTATATTAGTATATCTACTTGTCTGATTCCCTGCTAGAGATAAATCCCCATGGAATAGTCCTGTCTTTGATCTACAGTTACTCACTCGTCTGAAATCTTCCATGATTCTTCGATTCTGCTACATCTATTGAGTATTGAAGCGGAAAATATACGGCGAAAAATATCAGTCATATATCCACCATGTATGTACCTTAGACGTTGGAGGTACATAGGCTGAAGAATGGAACTTAGTAGTTCGTCGTAGGAATTCTGGATCTTAGCCACCTATATGACCACACCATGCCTCCTTCATGATGGATGAGTATGTAGCCCATTATGTAACATCTCTGTCTTTGTTATAGTTCTGACGATTCTTGGGTATATGTGTTGTATTCGTAATGTACAGATGCTCGGTTTTTTACATGACCCAGCTCTCAAAGGTACCCAGAGGGGTATAATCCGACGCCTGTCATTTTTTCCCTTGCGGTCCCAGAAAATTCATCGCTTTCTCTTTATCCTCATATCCGGACGTCGAGATTCCGCGGGAAATCAGGGGGGGGGGGCATTGAACCTTTTTCTGTACGCCATGAGGGTTGTAGGTTGTTGCGTCCATAGCTTACGTAGATCTTGTTCGAGACTACGGTCGGCGCACACAGTATTTATTCACTCTCCCAGTGTCCCGAAGCCCTCGGGACTCCAGCTCAATGGCTGATCATTGTTCTTCTTGCCATCCCTAATGTACTCTGCCGCCCCGGCAAATAGTGCCCTTGAACTTATTTGTTTCCGTACTTCTTGGCCTTCTTGCCTTGTTGGATCAATCTCGTGGACAGACGCTGCAAGTGGTAGTTGATGGAGTTGGGCGACTTCTTCGGGGGCTTGGGGGCGTCCATGCATGCGCGCAGGGCGTTCTCGACGGTGGTGCAGCCCCTTCCCTGAATACCAGCTGAGGCCCAGCATGCTGTTTGCAAGGTCCCATTAGCAACCCCATGACTAAATTCAATATAACTCGCAGGTCGTAGGTCGCATACCCAACACTGAAGACATGACGGCAACACAGGGGTTCGCTACAGGCTTGTCGGGGTTGCGCACACGCAGCACCTTGAGGGGCGGCAAACGGATGGGGTTCTTGACCGTCATTGTGTGGACGGTGAGGATGGACTCTCAGGTGCGTATTGGAAGTACGTTTAGTTGTTGCGCAACTGGCATCGCAAAGCTGGCCGCCGTCTACTCAACAATGAATTCGATCCTCAGCGCTCTTCCTCGCGTTATTGCGCCGGGCCAGTAGATTTAAGGATCACGTGGAGATAAGAAAAATAAATTGGTTTGAACTTTGAAAGCAAACAAGCAATTGGAAGGTTTGGAGCAACACCGTGACTGGACCGGTCGAGTTGGGATTTGGGAAAGGTGGGGCATTAGCTCTTCATTTCTCCAGCAGACCATACCAAATAAGGCTAAGGCTGTAAGATGAACAGGACACCTGATTGGCTCTGAATTCAAGATGTAAACAAACCCTTTTTCAGTCGACAACGCATGGGGAGGGTGGATTTTTGGGAGGTGCACACGCTGCGAGCGCCGCTTGAGAAGAGATGCTGGGATGTGACCCTCTTTTGGCAGACCTACCGTGGACACAACATTTCGCGATTTCTTTTTCTCGATCCCCCAACGCGTCTTCATTGTTTCTTTCGTGCAGAGTTGGTGCGAAAACTTTAACAGTTACGATATGATTTTGAGAGTCTTCTCTATTCAATTTCTTTTTCAATGAGTATTTTCGACCGAATGACAAGATACCCTTAAGTTACAACATTCCTCACATCAAAACCTTTTTTTTTCTATTGCTCTTCTTAACTTGCCCAGGGCTCTCACCATGATCGACTTTGCGGCTGGCTTGCATGCCGCCGCTGGGCAGACTGGAATGCTGCTGTCGCAACAGTATGTTTCGTCTAGATATTTGAGAGTGAAAGACGTCGTGTACTTAAATGTACTAACCAAACTCTAATTTGGCATTCCAGTGAGCCCATCACAGCAAATCATTTTCTACCTCGACAGATTCCCGCACCCAGAGCATGGCAGCGCGTCGCCGTAACCCCCGCGCCAGGCCGTGGCCGTGCCCGACGACAACAGATCTGGAAGCGCGCTGGCAGGCTCGTGACTCCAACCGCCCAAGGCCCGTACCTACGCGCAATGGCAGAACTGGACAGCCAAAACGAAACCTCTAGAAAGCGCTCGCGGACTCGAAGCCATATCCCAGTTTATGGTGACGTAAAGTGGGATCCGAGAGTAGAAGAGATACGCGACGGGAAGCTAGATCTCGCCTCAGCGAGAGGTGAGGCCGCCATCCTTTGGAGTTTGGCGTGGGCGAAGCTAATCATGGTCAAAACGCAGTATCCATCTCACGCGCAATGGAGGACGGCAGGATAAAGTCGCCAATAGCAAGCAGTTTCCCAGTCAAGCATGCGACATTTCCCGACGACAAGTTGAACTACGTTCCTAGAAAGAGACACAACTCCCGATGGCCCATTGAGCCCAGAAAGGACCAGCCCATGCGCATGGTTGCCGCAATGCAGCCGTTGATTGAGTTCAGCGTGCCCTCCCTACCCCCGCCGACCGAGACCAAGGTTCAGATTAGCGAGGAGGAGATGCTGACACGGTCCGCTCGCCGCCTCAGCAAACGCTTCTCCATCTTCCCAGGAGAGAATTCGCCTCGCAAGCTTGCGATGCCTAGGTTCTCACCTCGCAAGAAGGCGGTACCAGCTTTGTCGCCGTTGAAAAAAGCGCCCATCAGCCTCTCCCCTGTCAAGGTGGCCGACTCTCCCCTTCGGTCTTTTAGAGTGAACGCGACACCCACCAAGGTTATCTTGGAGTCGCCAAAGACAAGCCCACCAGCCAAGTCACCCTTGAAGTCATCCCCAATTTCCGCGTCACAACCCGCCGCGATGCCTGCTGTGCAGACCCCCAAAGTCAGTGCTGCGGCGGCTCAGCAGGTTGACAGCCCTGTGCCGCTCATATTCGACTCACCAACTCCCGATATCTCGGCCGATGAGCCGGAGCACGAAACCAGGAGACTCATCTCGCTCCATGTCGCTCGAAGAAGCGAGCGCCGTTCTCTGGGAGCTCCCCGTCTGCTCAGCGTTGAAGCCGTTAAAAACAGTCCTAGTCGGCGTCATAGCTTCAACATTATTGCAACTCTCCGGGCAGAAGGACAAGCGGAGGCTAAGGGGCGACGCAACACCATGGATGGAGATGGTTTGGGGCTCAGCCAACTACGGGATCTATCCGCCACGTCTCCCATCTCAGAGACCTGTGTTGCTGAAGAAGTCATTGAGGTTGATATGAAGACGAATCTGGACATTTTCGCGCAATGGCCTAAGGCTGTCACTCCGAACCCCCGGCGTCTAGCTCCAGGGGCGCAAGAGTCGGATCACAGAGACCAGACTTTGGCTCCCCAAGAAAGCCCATCAAAGATCATGCATACCCCTGTTGCACCAGTCGTGGCTCCTTTGGATGGGTTCTTTAGCCCTCTTATCACAGACCTATCGGAAGTTACGGGCCCTGCCGAGACCAACGACTCAGCCTCAGATCAGGAACCAGCCAGCCCTATCACAAGCACCACCACACCGGAACATAAAGAAGATGATATTCCTTTGGAACCTTCCCCTTCCCCTCAGCTGAAAGTTTCCAACCCATTCGTTCACTCGGGCTTGTCGTTTTCATTCCCTGGTTTAACCATGGTGGAGGATTCGCCGGCCCCTGAAGAGGAACCAATCGAGGAGGAGTTCGAGACCTCCTTTGGCGAACAAGAACCCGAAGGTCTGTCGACCATATACGAAGAGTCGACAATTATCCAAACACCGTCTCCTAAAAAGACGCCCATCGTTTTCAACATGTCTGAACTTGCCCCGAAGCAGAGCGCGTCTTCTTCCACTGTGTCCCCCGAGCAGTCAGACATCCCACAGCAGTGCATGGATACCAAGACCGATACACCATCAACTCCACGCAGCAAAGCGCCGACCCCCCACACGCCCTCCCCATCAACGCCAATCCAGAGTCACGACCTAGATGCTGCTCTGCAGCTCAGCATTCGGAAAGAGGAGGCATCGCACCCACAAAGAGTGGACAGCTCACCATCTGCTACTTCCGAGTCGCACGATGACAGCGATCTCTCCCTCGAGGAATCATCGGGTCTTCTGGATAACGGGGACCTCGCAGTTGAGGAAATCGTATCTTGTGCAGACACTCAAGCAACGCCAGCCGACCATAGCGACACTACTGCAGATTGCTTGTCTGCCCCTGATTCGCTGGAGCAGTCACACCCCGCTGCCGTGGTAGAAGAGGAACCCCAAGACGAATCCATGCCCGACTGCGATGATGCGCTGTCTCAGGCCCCAACCTCGGCGCTAGACACTCCCAGCACCCCCGTGCCGGATGCCCCTTTACAAAACGACCAGACCATCACAACCCCCGAGGCCGTAAAAGGTGCCACTGCTAACGCCGCTGAGTTAGAGACCTCTGGGTTTACACCGATCAACGGCCGAAGAAGTTCGCCACCTCATGTTGCTCATTGTGCTGTGGAAACTTTAGTGGAGGGTGCCGAAGTCCAGTCAGATCCCGTCGAAGAGGATGAAATGGATATCGTTGATGAAGAGATGCGCGATGACTTTACCGCAGCGTTCGACGATGACCTCACAGTTTCGGCACCCCAGGTCCAGAATGACACTATCCAGTTGCAGGGGATGATGCACGACGAGTCGGAAACGGAGATGCTGAGAAAGTTTGTAACGCGTGTGGCAGCTGATAAGAATGCCAAGGCCGCAGCGGCAGCAGCAGCAGCAGAAGCGGTTCTGTCCAGAGAAAACTCACGCCCCAAGCGTCGGTCTGGCTCTACAGGCTCTACGACGTCCTCCACTGGCTCCCCCTTGGGAAGGGTCGAGCCCGAAGCAGTGAGTGATAGAAAGCCTTTGTGCGAAAAGAGCCCAAACAGCCCCAGCCCCGTCAAGACAATGAAAAGGAAGGCTGAGGATTTGAAGGACATTGACGAGGGTGCAAGGGATATTGGCGGCGAAGGACCTGAAGATTCGGAGAGTCCCAGTGAGGTTCCAGCTCCCAAGCGACGGAAAAAGATGAGACTGGGGGCTGTTGAGCCTTCAACGGAGAAGACAGCCTCAGTTACCTCTGACAGCGATGCCACCTCGGATTCTGCACCTCGCCGGTCGACACGTGCACGTAGCACCCGAGTTCTCCGGCCCGCGGCCCCTTCCGCAAACTCGATTGCACTGTCCATGATTCCAGTTCGTCTGCCTGGTATGGGTGCCATGGAGGATGTGACGATGGATACTCCGCTTAATATGGCTAGGCTCCGAAACGAGGAGAAGGATCTGGCTGCTGTGACACGAGTCAACACGCGCAAAAACAAGGCCAACTCAGTACCCCCTCAAGTAATCCTCGCAAAGCAGGCTGAGGATCCATCATGGCGGCTGAAAGAACTCAAGGGCGTCCTTGAGGCTAAGGACGGTCGGGAAAATGGTGGCGCGACCTCCAGAAAAGCTAAGAACGTTCGATGGGCTGAGGAGCTGGCTAAATTCCAAGGTGACGATGGTCCGTTCAAGGCCATGTCGAGTTCACTCCTGGCTGATGTCTTGACAACTGATCCCATCGTGGATGACGACGAGGATGAACTGGCGATCCCGACCATCACTGAGGTGCCAGTGCCCACGCAAGTGGCGGTTGCCGAGAAGCCGGTCCCTGTAGTGACTAAGAAGGTTGTGGCAGTCACTCCCGTCGCACCCCCTCCTGCGCCTGCACCTCCTCCTGCTCCTGTTGTGTCGACGAGACGCAGCACTAGATCCACGAAACTGCAGGTTCCCACGCCCGTTAAGAAGGTAGTAGCTGAGCCAACAACCAAAACTGCCACAGCAAAGCGCGCCGCTCCTTCAAGGATGCCCAAACCCGCAGCTGCTTCTGCCTCCACTGCTTCAGTGGCACCTGCGGCAACTACAGCACCTACAGCACCGGTTGCGGCCTCGACTGCTGCGAAGAAGAAGACTCCGGCCGCCTCGACGACAGGCATGGCTACTAGGAGAACTAAGATTGCCAAACTGGGCATGAGTGTTAACGGGACTCCGGCACCAAAGCGGAGGGGACGGCCAGCCGGCTCTTCTACATCTTCTTGATGGTGGGTGATTTGTCATCCAATCTTCTTTCTACATGGCGAAGGAAGACTGGGCAAGTATTTGTATGTGATGGATAATGACGAGTTTGCATTGGGTTCGGGGTTTTAGTTGGCTGGCTTTGTGTTTATAGTTTGCCCTGTTTTTCCTTTATGCATGAGAGGAGAGAGAAAGAGAAGGAAAGGAGAGGAGTACAGCGGAAAAAAATACCCCGGTCGTTTTTGGCCTTGTCGGACAAGTTGATGTATGGAATTTTAGTACATTTATGGTTATTGCGTTTACGATGGGTTTAATCACTACTTTCTTGATAGGGAATGAACAGGTTATTTTCGTGTTTTGGAAATGTGCTTTTATTTTTTGAGTGACACTACCACTTGGTGGTAGCAGTAAAGAACTTTTTTACCTGTCTCGCAAAGTCAGTCAGTTACTTTTCCTCATGGCTGGACGAACAATCAGGTATTCGGGGTAACAAGCGTCATTCTCGCCTGGTCTCTTTGATTTGGCATCGAAAGGAATCAGTTGTGGCTGTCCCACGATGCGAATCATATCCTCCTCGGGATGTCGTGGAAATTGTCCACCGCACGGCGTTGACGGCCTTCTTGTTGGTCTTTCTCGACAAGTCAATTGTGTTCCTCAAGAAAGCACTCTTCGTCTATCTCACGATTGCCATCGCCTGCACTGACGCGGAACGAACCGTCGCGTACGTACAGAGGGTAGACCATGCAGGCGTGAGTCCCGCTGGCGCTGGTGACGTCAAAGCGAGCCCTTATCACGCCCCAGATGTCTGCCCATTTCTCCAATGCCAAGGCGCGGCGGCGTTTGAACTCTTTCAACAAGCTGTTGGCCACGTCGTGCTGGCAGGCCAGCGTGGTGGTCACACGGCGCCAGTGCTTGAGGTGCGTATCGCGGCAGACGTAGGAGAGGGAGGAGGAAGAAAATTCCAGCTTGTGGACGACGCGGTACCGGCCCCCAAGCACAGCGCCGAGAGCGACGGGGAGGTGTTTCCCTTCGCCGTAGTCTTGGATTTTCTCTACCGAGACGTCGTAGTAGGACGATAGCGGAAGGATTTCCGGCTCAAGGGTCTTGAGGAAAGATTTGCGGTTAGGCATTTTTGATTTTAGTGAGAGTGTTTCTTTGCTGTTTGAGTGGTTGTGGATAGAGTGAGGGAAGGATCGGTTGGGTTTGTCTCGTTATATAAAGTTGACTGAGCTTTGGAAGAGGGGGTTGTCCGATCCCAGCCCTAATATCGTGTTGGATGGTACTAGATGACAGCATTATTGTCCTTCGAATCGTGCTTCCTGGCTGTAATGTTGCTCTCCTAACGATATCTCTTTCTTCGTGCGAAGAACAACTCCATTGTTACTGTCAACGCCCTGCTTGTCTACAAAGAAAAGAGTCATCCTGTCGTTGGCCGCAGGAGCTTGATGCTGTGCTACGTCGCTTTGTCCTCCACATGCCGGGCAACTATAGGTTGCTTCGAATGACCGGGTGTATGACCCAAGTCTCGAGTACTCAGACAAGGGCTCTGACAATACATTTTTATGGTTTCTTTTTCGGTACGTGGTTGTGCTGGTAACCGTTGTTTTTGTTATTTCCCCCTTTTCCACCGCAACCCCTGGATAGTACCAGGACACCCGCCCAAAATAACCTGCTGGGATAAGCGTTTCTTCCCGGCTGACCAACTGGGAATATTGATATAACTAATGATTATACTTCGCCACTGTAATCATTCACATGTAGTTATTAATTCCACACCTGTGGAACACAGTCAGGGATGCTGTGCCTTATGAAGTCCACTTCCGAAGCCCAACCCCAACTCAAATCACTGGCCGTCGGCATCCGCCCGGCTAGCTCAATCGGTAGAGCGTGAGACTCTTAAGGATTTCCTCCGAAATCTCAAGGTTGTGGGTTCGACCCCCACGTCGGGCTCAATTCCCGTCGACGACATCGGCCATTTCTTTTGCCATTTCTGCTTTCTGTTTTGTGCATGCCGAGTATCAAATTCTCATGATTTCTTTATTTGCGTCTATTTTTCTTTTTGATTGAATAAGAATATCAAGGGAAGAGTGGAAGAAGTTGTCAACATCGTATTCTCAGCGACGGGCAATCTGGGTTAGAACGAGTCAGCAATAGAAGTGACTGATTTATAGTGTCAACATCAAGAATCAAGATAATGCGACAAGGTTCGTCTCTGTTAAGGAGCCAGAAAGCCTAGATGGGCTCGCTGATTTGCTCAAGTGCTATCTGTGCCCCCAAATCCCTCAAGATATCCCCCAGACATCATCATGTCTTTGCTGTAGATAGTCACGAACGCTAGTACTTCAGCTAGCGAATCCGTGCAGACTTCTAGCTCCTCAGCGCCCTACCTCCGCATATGCTGTGCGTGTTCTCATATCCTTTAAGGTATCCCTGAGACCATTCTTGTCGTTCATGATACCACCTGCGATGTAGAGATTATGGCTGCTAGGAAGATGCCGTGTCCTCTATTTTCCCTTTGCACCCTTCTTGGCGGCCCTCCTCGCGGCTCGAGCATCGCTCTTGCCCGGATCGATGGCGCCCTCCTCGCGTGCCCTGAGACCGGCCTCTCTTTGCTGAAGGTCACGCTTGATCTTCTCGAATTCTGATGTCTCTAGTTAGAACTCACACCGCTACGAATATATCCTAGAAACCTGACAGTGGCAAGGCCTTTTTATCGTGGTAACTTACTGGCTTCGATCTTGGCAATAGCCTCAAATGCATTCTTGCAGGAGCTGAGGTTCGCTTCGACTTGGAGTATGTGGTTCTTTTCACTCTCGGCAGTGAAGTAGCCGGGATACTTTGTCATGAAGCCCAGACGACTCTCAGAAGCGCTGTGTATTGAAGACGTACGCTAGGAAACAAGTAAACAGAAGGGACGGACGCAACAGAGGAGCGGGTCAGGACTTACTGGCCGGCAGCGACTTTCCAACGCTCGGCAGCGGGGATGAGCCGGTTGCGGAACATATCTTCCCGGATGGCACAATCAGTCTTGAAATCCAAATCCTTCCAAGCATCGTCCTCTGCGTCAAAGTAAGCCTTGGCGGCTTCCTTCGCAATTACTTTGCCCTTGCAGCGGTGATAGTCGGTAGCTTGTTGGGATCCGGGCGCGAAGTTATCGGTCTGCTTTTCGCCGGCGATGATCTCTTTCTTCTTGAGGTAGTGGCTGGCGAGCTTGCGCTCTGTAAAGATCTTTCCGTCTCGGGTCAACGGGGTACGCCAGTATGTCCTCCCGACAGCGCGCCATGCCTTATCCACGGACCAACGAACAAATCAAAAACTTTCTCGATTGTAACGGTGGCTGGCTTCCCGACTCAGGGCAGCCGCTGCAAGTGAGCTCAATCCGCCAAGACGGCACCATTCGCTGGATGGCCTGGATCTTCACTCCAGTCTTCCCTTCAGCGCTCTGGTCTTTTCCTTGGAGAGAACGGATCATACCCAGTCAGTGAAGTGCACCACTTTGTAGCCAACGCAATGGGATTAGCGATACAGCAAGAGATCATGTCACAACAGCCATCGTAACCCATAAAGTTCAGGTCACTGCATGATACGTTTCGATCGTAAAGTTGCGTTGGGCTGGGGCTCTCTCAGGTCAACTCTACATGCTCCGAGGGACCCCAGTATCTATTTTCTTTGCCAATCTTGGATATTTTTGATCTTCGGTCGTGTAACCCTCTTTTAGTCTCGCACCCACATAACTGTCCAGCTCTTTGGGGAGAAGTAATGGTACCAGACCGTCTGAGCGAGTAGCTATCAGTCTCTCGTGTAGCTTGATCTAAACGCTAGTAATAGGTTAGCCACGATGGGTAGAGAAAGACTGCTTTTTTTTAGATCCTATTGAAGACATGGAATGATGCTTGACAGGAGATAGAAGATTGCCGACCTAGTGCCGTCTGGTCTTGACCCTGGTAAACGACTTCTCGACTTTGCCCTTGGCTCGGACTGGGCGTTGCTTTGTCCTGGTACTACCGCGTCTGTTGTCGATCTTGTTCTTCTCAACTTTGACCTCGTTGTTCTCATCTAGCAGATCCAACCACTTGTCCACAAAGTCCGCGACCTTCTTCTGCACCTCGTCTAAGGGCTGGTCGTCTCTGTCTTTGGCCTGGTGCTGGGCGTGATACTGATTCCGAGCTTTGCAAATGACGTTCAGGGCCTTCCGGAAGGCAATCCGGTGAATGTGCTTGTAGGCCTTGCTGACGGCGTATTCGCTGTGTTCTTGGAAAAAGCGCTGGAGCTTGGAAAACAGAATGGTAGTCTCCGTACTCCGGGCATCGGGGTACTGGTCCAGTAAGGCGGTGAACACGTCCCCGACGAAGATGATGGCCTTTCGCTCGTAGGAAAAGTCCTGGCTTTCGTCGTTCACTTTCTGGATGCCTTGCTTGATGTAGTTCGACTCGACGGCACACAGGACGTGGTAGCCGGTGAAGATGAATTGAGGATGCTTAAAGTTGATTGAGTTCGGACGAGACATAGCTGATGATGGCTTGAGTATGCCAGGTATGGCGCAGGTGAGAGCCTCGGAGAGAAGAAGCTAGATTGGATCTAGTACGAGCTCGAGCTGTCACATATGGTGGATATCCAACCACAAGACTGCAATGACTTGGTGGTGTGAGTTAAGAGAGGATGGAAAAGCGTCGATATGAAAAGCAATAGAAGCGAGAAGAATATCGAGCGAGCGTTAGGCAGTATTGAGCTTAGAGGTGGATGAAGTTCTCATGACGGCGGATGGCTGTGGATGGGTTGAGGGCTGGTATTGCTTGCTGGCAGGAAAAAAAGAGGCGAAAACCACGGTGGAAGATTTTGATGGAAACCCAGCTGGGGCAGCCCAAGCCGTCCAATCACAGGTATTCGTAGTTATTATCAATGGAGGCAGAATAACAAACCTGTTTGCAAATCACTTGAAGAGATGAAGTCGCGAAAATATCCGATGACGAGTCGCGACTGTTCTTGTATGAAGTGAATATTTTCTATTTGGTCCATTATGTCTTTGAAGATCAAATCTACTGTTCCGTCACTTCAAATACTCAAGCCACAGTCAAAATGTATCCTAGCAGCGTAATTTCATGGTATAGTGGGGCGTTTTGAGGACGTCACGCCGGGGGAATTTAGCAGACAATAAGGTACCTACGCGTTCCTTCCCATTGTGTGTTATTAACGACCATAGACCCTTCTGTTGAATTTTCCGGGCTCATTACCGGTTCAAAGCTCCTTTGCCTTGCGTTCTTCCTTCTTCTTTTCCTGCTACTGTCAACTGGCGGCTCATAAACCTAACAGTATCAACAACCGCTTGTGCCAACTTGCTACATTGTTGATCCGCTCACCAAAGCAAATCGTCGAACCGAATTCAACGCTACTTGGCCATATTACTTAGAGGTCCTTCTATCTAATTTCGAAAGGTTTCATGACTGCCCTTCAAGATGTCGCCCAGTACCCAGCGTACCTCGCTGGTACAGAACAGACTTCCGAGTCGCCGCCTCAATTTGAACCTTCCAGCATTCAAATTCCCCGTCTACGCAATCATCAGTTCACACGAGGTGATGAATTTCAATCACGCCATCACTCTCATCCCCAACAAAGGGAACGGAAAGGGAGCTGCCGATCTATCTTGGAACGCTGCTCTCTTCTTCGGTGCGGTTTTCCATCAGCTCACCGAGGACCGCCAGTCTCAAACCCCGGCGTCGCCTACCAGTCTTCATACCTCCATTGCAAAGGTATACAATAAATTTTCCGAGCACGACCACCCGTTGGCGGAGGCCACCCAAGAGCTTCACCCCCGGGCCTTTCGTAAGATGACCGAAGCACTTGTCGCTGCAAAACAGCGAGGCTGCAAAGGCGAAGGCTCGGACAACCTCATGACGCGAGGCACACGTGCTTGGATGCGGTCTCGTCGTGTACGGGACTTCGTGAGGCTTTGCCGTGCAGTGGACAACTACCTCAACACCCCACACTTCACTTAGAATCCGTGATGCACGGGTATGTGTGATGATCCAGACGAAAAGTATTCCATAGCCCATCACAAGCTAACTTGGGTCGTCCATTTAGACACCACCTCTGCTGGTCCAGCATACCAAAGGAAGATACCATATGTGGTCCCATACACACGATACGCTCAGCTGATATCTGTTGAAGCTGTCTACTTCTGAGGATGGAACCACGGGATGATCGAGGACCACAAAAAGCTTTTGCCTGCTATCGGGCTGGAAGATATCATAAGTAGTGTACAGATTTGCATGGTTTGGAGGGTTACGGACAGACTGGGCGCATGCCTGTAGTCGTGGTCGATACCATAGCTACTATCTGGCTGGATGATCCATCTATCATTAATAGTGTACGATGTAAAGTTCAGGAGGGTTAATGACAAGCTGGATTGATACCTGCATTAAGGGTGGATAATGTAATCAAGCGAATTTCTGAGAGAGATTTCTTCGATCTGTAATAATTGGATATCCTCATATCCACAGCTATACACACACTCCTCTTAGATGAATGAACTCTGTATAGCAGTATCTTCGATGATCTAACCTCACTGAGCTTGGCCAGACAGTGTGACCGAACGTCATATAACCGTTTTAAGGTAAGCACTCTACGATGTGTTTGTTCGACATAACAGCATACGGTTGACTGTTCATCTCGCTTGTATTTTCATGCAGAGACGATGGCCGTGGAGACAAATACGACCCGGAAGCGCCATCTCCTATAGGTGCGTGATTCATACAATGACATAGATATATAGCCTTGCCTATAAGCAAGCACGTCATTATCGGTGATCATCAATCCCATCCCCACACAACATGAGCCCCAGAGCATTCCGCAAGCTCTTTAAAGCATGCGCACTTGCAAGCAGCAAACATCATCGTTATGACGGCTCGCACTGCGTTCGCTGCGCCGCAACCGGCAGGCCCCCTTGGATGAGAGCGATCCAAGTACGCGACCACAACAGACTTATCCGGGCACTCGACAAGTAGTACCTAGACGTTGCCCATGTCAACGGTTCAGTTGAGCCCCACTGATAGCTAGGTACAGTACCTACCTTACCTTACCTTATGCGTGCTTCAAACTCTCAAAAGGATGACCCGGTGTTACTTTCTTCTTGAGTGAAAAAAGGAAGCAAAGGGCTAGTAGCTTAGATGATGGGGAATATTAGGCGGAGGGGGCTTGTTCCCGATAATGTGACACGACCACATCGTGCTGAGGGCTACAGAGAGCAGATTTGGAAGTTGATTATTTCATATTCCCAGAGGGTGCTCAACCTGAAGCACAACAGGGCAAGCTATATATCATTTTATAGATCTCATATCTGACCACAGAAGAACTGGAAAAGACACATTCTGTCGTCGTGTGACATAGTGACGAAATTAACAGTGCCGATTGCTGTATGGGTCTGCCAGCCTGTGCGGGGATTCGTCTCGAAGTAAATTCCAGTGCGATTCGGTCAAATAGAACGTCCTCAATGAGCTCCGGAGTGGCAGTCATAAGACCGGACAAAGGGTCAAATAGGTGGGTTGGCACGCGTCGATGTGATTGAGAGCACTGATCTGACATCTAGCACATTCCACGCCAGCAAAGCGGCATGTGGACCAAGCTGGAAACATAGGAGGAAAGCATCACAGTCAGCAGGAGGAGGGGATCATAGAGGAGCAGACGATGAAGGAAGATACGATGGAGGAGAATACGGCCTGCTGTTGTTCTCTTCATCGATATTCTCCAGAGCTTCGGCACGGATGGGCGGGATCTGGCCAGGGCACTTATTAGAGGAGAGATAGGTAATGGGCGGCGGATATTTACCCTCTGATAGATGGATGGCTGGCCCGGGCAAATGACATCTTACCATTAATCCCGGTCTTGGTTGACTGGGTCTACTAAATCACCGTTCAGGCTTTCCGAGCAGTGATTTCTCTGAATGATATTCCACGTAGAGCTAGGTTCGGCTGGTTGAGCTCTAGTATACATCTTCTCTCTGTAGAGTCCGCGTGTTTTATGGGCATATTTACTCGTGCTGCTGTGATTCCATACTAATCACATGCAGTTTATCCACTACGCAGCATGTGAAGATCAGCAATCGGCGCTCACCAAGAACCAGACGGGTCTCAGTCGCACACTGCCAACCGGAAAATAACCTCTCCAAGAAATTGCTCGAGAAAACATTCAAAACGAGCATTTGGATCATGACATGACAGCTTTGTAACGCCTGACAAATGCGGTGACGAAAAGTACGTGTTCCGATACCTAAAGATTGGCTGTATGGCCAAGAGACGGGTAGAGATCAATGAAATACAATGGTGAAGAGGATTGTTCTGGTAACTGTGCTTGGTATTGGCAATGGCGATAGACCAAACCTTGTCGACTTCTGCGATAACTCGTCACCATTGGGTCTATGAATCTGGAACTATAAGACAGGAAGTCATATCCTAATAACCCTAAACCCCCACAAACATTCCTTCTCATGCCGGTGGACCCATCTAACTGCGTGAATTTGAAACCCTGTCGTAGCTTGCTTGGCGGATGTAGAACCACCTGATCTCAGTGTGAGTGGGGTGTGCAGCTCTGAGAACACCAGCATGCCTCTAGGATCGAAAGAATATGGTCTGGCTTGGATCCGAAAGATCCGGCAAAATCGAGTGAAACATGCTGTCCGGAGTTTTAACCACAAAGTGATTCCGAGTGAGTATCAGCTATGACGGGAAACTTTACGATGTTAGCGTGGAAAAGGAGGGAATAGAAGGGGCGGGATCACCTACTGAGCAAATGCTTCCAGACAGCTCTAAAGCTAACCCAGGATCTCGAGCCATTCATCGACCAGCCAGGCCAATCGTCGCTGTTTTCTAGTAAAATGGCGGTTCTGGAGAATAGGATCGCTCTTGAAGCGCTCTCGGGCGGGCCCAAAAGCTTTGACAAGCTCCAGAAAGGATTGAGCATCCATTCCAGCGCATGTGGTATTAAACGGAAGATTACTGTTGACGATGGCCAACTGAATCGAGGTGATGAAGTTATCGAGCTGGTCTTTTTGACCCCTTGGGTAAAAAGAGATCAATCCTTGGAAAACGCACTCAAAGCACGAGTACGCCTTGCGTTCGAAGCCGGTATGAGAGTGAAGAGTGGTTTTGATCACTGACTTGGAGTCAGCTGCCTTTTGTTTCTCCAACACTGGTGTTGTGGAGAAAACAAAGCCGGCGGGCTTGAACCCAGCGATGAGGCTGTGAGGCATTGTAGAGTAGGGAGATGTGTCGTGAAGCAGAGGGATGTCGCTCTTGTGGTTATGTGGTATTGAAGATGAAGAAAGAGAATGACAGGTTCTAAGAAAGATCATTCCGGCCTTGAAACAACAATCAATTTGCGGATGCTGGTTTGAAAGCGTTGCCGGTTTCTCATATCAGGGGGTGGGCCCCCTGGCAACGCGTCGTGGTTTCTCAAATAGGAAAGAACGAGTATTTACTTAGGAGATGAGGGACAATTCGCAGAGAAAAATCCGAAGACCCTAGGTTTTCTAACTCAATCAACCCCCAACGCCATTCAATTTGGAATTAACTTGGTCTTTTCCGGTCGATTTTCTCAACTTGCCAGACAGCCCATTTTAAAAGCGCTTCAGGTCAACGAACCAGATCATTAGCTCATCTTATTTTCCGCTCTTGACAGAGGAGAAAAGCCAAAAGGCAAGAGTCGTCGAATGCTACAACGCCCGGTTCCCTAGGTATATTCCTACCGGTTCCATTGAAGCACCTACTTGCCGTGCATCTACTATGGTACTGACTTCTTCATCAACTAGAGGCACAAACCGTAATCAAATCATGTCGGCGGCGAGAACACTCTGGTTTGAGCCCGCTGGATCCGACTTTCTGGCGTACCGAATTCTACACCGCACTGAAATCTCGAATTTCCGATGTGCTGCTAGGCTTGTTGTTCTCCTAGGTCTAAGAGACGATGTCGACCTCGAGATGAAAGCTGAGATTTTCCTCGTTTCTCTCTTTCTATTGCTCGTTCAGCATTACCCGAAGGCGAATACAGCGAGCGCATCCCACGCGCTTGGGAAACTCTAATCGAAACTCCAGCGAGACGAGGACCATACACTTCACCAATGTGCTGAGATCATTCATCCTAGGGTTCTCAATAAAATCGCTGAGACCCTGTGCGACGGCCGTGATCGATACCTGGAGAAGCTCAGCCAGGCCGGACTGGGCGAAGACAGCAGGGACAAGGGAGGACTGCTTGCCGTAGCTGTAGACGATTGGCTAGATCTGCTGGCAGAGAACGACGACTGAAGACACCGAAGGCGTCTAGAGAGCTCGGTTCTGTTGCATGTAAGTTTATATTCTATCAGAATCCGCTGCGGGTCACCTGCAAAGCTACCTTCTGCTATGATCATCTAAGCTTTATGAACCGTGAGCTGACAGTTTGCCTTTAGGCCAATCTTCCTTCTGCCTCTGAGATACAGGCCATTTTACAGACAACGATCGGTCGCGCTCACACCCATACCAAGACCTACATTGAAAGAGCGTCTTTTGAAGCCACTAGTTGGTCTATTGTTCGAATTTTGTCAGACTTCCACAAACGTCTCTTGAATGACGCCATGACTTGCATCTTCACGATGAGGGCTTTGCTCCGGCGTGCTATTCGGTCGGTGATGGACTTGGGCGTAGCGACTGTAGGTTCGTTTTTTCTTTCGGGGCATGTTATTACAGCCAAGAGATCTATCTCGCTGACACAACAATAGTACAAAAGGGTCCATTTGAAAAAGCCGAGCTAGTCGTCGATGTCAGAGTGACATTATTCCTGGTAGAGCGTTGATATTGCACACCAGTCCACGGTAGTTTGCTGCCTTGGCTGACTCGGAGCTCTACACTTTGTTGTGCGATGAGTTATGCTCGTCAGGGGGAAACCATTTGACAACTCTGTAGATTTCTCTGTGGGCCTGCTCTGTCATAGCTACCTACTGTACATTCAGAGAATGCGGCGCGGCCAACCAACACCATTGTGAAGAGAAGAGCAACACCATGCTTGCACAACTACATGGGCTGGTTATGAGGCTTGGTCGCAATGGGCTATTGTTGATTGATGGTTGGGTTGTGTGTCATCCAAGATATCCACATTATATGTACAGACAACCTCATAAATTAAGATATATGATGCCATTCTTTCCGGAGGGCAAAGAAGTAACAGGAAAGGCCGATGCTCTTATGGGACTAGCTGAATATTGAATGGAGATACTAATATTCGTGGTATCATGTTTCCCAAGACCATCTTGGAGGAAACTGGGATAAATGCTCACAACACCCAGCCTGGCCAGAGCTCCAGCACAATCATGTGTTCCACCACTCTGCCCTTGCGGTGACGAACATACGCATATTTTGGAACGTCGTTGAAACGGTTACGGACGCGCACGCACCAGTTATCTAGCGTCTGCTTTGCCCATTGGCATCGCTAGGATCAACAAGAAGAATGCCTGTGTGGTATTTGTTGTCCGTTCACAGTCAAGGGGCGCAATTCACTCGCCTGGATATATAATGAAATAATCGAAGCAGAATAGAAAGATCAAGGCATGTATTTGGATTGGCTTATTATGTTCATGATGTTTCTATTTTTAATGGAGGGGAATAATTGGAAGGGTTGCCAGTGTCAAAACAGCAGTTACCTACCGTACCTATTCAAATCAGATTAATAAAAAGGCCTGGCGTCCGGCTGACCACTTTCCCGGTGCTGCTGTAAAATGCCGTCTCAAACTCCAATTCCCTCTGAATCTCACACCCGTAACCACTCCTAAATCAGAAACTCTTCTTCTCTCGGTTCCGTCAGTTGATTTCGCCTTCTCGTCCATCAGCATCTACTGTTTTTTTTCACACGATCTCGCTGCGCGTAATCCTTAGCTTACTACTTCTCACTTTATTCGTCGACCGCCTTGATCATAATGACCGCCAAGAGTACACTGGGGTTCGAGCCTTCTGGCTTCGTACTCCCCAAGTGTAAAATCTTACATCCCTCCGAAGTTCGGAACTTCCGAGTCTCGATCAATCAGATCTATCTCTTCAACTTTACCAATGATGCTCCGGACCATACCATTAAGACGGAACTGTTTTTAAAAGGGATGTTCCACTATCTGCCAATTAACTATCCCAACGCCACCAGTGATGAAGCTGCGATAACCATTCGCAAAGTTCAAGCTTGGCTTGAGCGTCAGGATGATCATATGCTTGGTCAATGCTGCGCAACGATGAACATACGCACGCTATGTAAGGTGATCGAGGTTGTCACCGAGGCGAGAATGGAATACCTGGCATCCCTCTACGCCGATGAAGTTATGGAAGCGAAGAAGATACATACCACAAATACGCTGGCACTTCTAGTTGACGACAAGATCGATCTCCTTGCTACTAATGATGAGATTGAAGACGACATGGAGTTATATAATAGCATCGACGACTCTGACCAGCTTGACGAGAATAATAACTCGGAAAACAACGACGACAATAACTGCTCGGATAGTATTAGCGACGATTCCAGCGATGAAGTCTCTAAGCAAGATAATAATAAGGCTAACCAGGTTAAGGTTAAAGAAGAGGAGTTTTAAGTAGTATTGAAGCAAGTACGTATCATTTATGCCCCTCTTCTGTCCTGTACTAGGATTTCATTATGCTATCCTATGGTGCTGATACTAATGCAAGTCTCTCTCTCAGGACATTGTGATAAGCCAAGTGTCATGGCATGACCTCTCCTTCTTATCTTTCCTTAGCTCTGCAAGCTCAACAACAACCACTACAATGGCCATTCACCTACTGTAAGGCCTTTGACGAAGATCCCTACTTTGTTAGCCACTGGGTATAACACCCACCACAGATCTCTTTCCACACGTAGGATCTTCTTCCTTCCTTACCTTAGAATTAATTTATCATTCTACCAAGTACTACAGTCCCTGTGACCTGCCAATTCTTCTAGAAATACCACACCAAGCTATTCATCATCGCCTGCCCTTACTTAAAGAATAGCGAGGACCCATTAGCTGTTAATGGTCTCTGATATATCGCTTACCAGCCTTATATTAAAATATTATCCTGATATCATTAACGTGGTACCCGTGTGAGTCGCGCACTTTTTCACCACTCCGCAACCAAACACTTCAATACACAACCACAACAACAAAAAAAATGTCAGCATCATCAAAAGAAGCTTGTCACGGCACGCTCCATGACCTTCCAGTTCCCTGGATATTTGGTGGAGTGGTCTGTGCGCCGGCAAATGGATTTGATGGACTGCATCCACTTAGGGCTGGATGCAGTCCAGCCAACAAAATGCCTTCCACTCACTGGGATCTTCTTCTTCCTTTTTCTTTCTTTCTTTATCTTAGTATTTTAGACAATACAGTCAGAATTCCATCAGTGCATCCATTCAGCCTGTAGATTCTACCGTGCCGTCACAATATTGCCAGTAAGCAGCACGTCGATGGTAATTGCGTCCCTGATGGTAACGTATACGACTTATAAGCATTAGACAGACTCTGAGGTCAGTGTAGAACTTCTGTGACGGCTCTCGCATAGCGATGCAATTGACCAATGCGCTAACCTTCCAAAAGGATGTCGAAAATCCACACCACGATTGGTTGGATCTTTCGAATTGCACCATATATATGTTGAAGACCTGCTTTCCATCGCAAGTCCGTCACAACTTCTAGGAGAGTCTGGCGATTTGTTCTGTTTAAGGACTCGGCTATAGGGTCTGCATATTCAGTACGAAGGTTATTTAGACCTAGGGGTCGATCAAGCAATTAACACCGCATACTTCGTGCTCAGTTACAGTAGCTTGCTTTCCTTCATTAATATGTGATAGATAAAATTACACCTTACGAGCCTTAAATTTTGAAAGAATCCCCGCGAGGACATTTTACACACATGTGGGGTCAAGATCAGCCCAGCTGATCTTAGACACGGTCACTTACAGTGCATCAGGGTTAGGGAAGGGTAGTCTATCGGAATTCAGGGGCAATTTAAATTAGGGGTCAACACCACTAGAGTCAACACGATCACCCGGGCAATCGAGAACACCGGAAATCACGCGAAAATAAATTTTTCGTAAATAACCAACGCAATCAACCTCCGACAAGTGCCTGTCGACAATGATCGCCTTGATTTTGATATCTTGGCTATGCACTCTATTTTCAACGTGCGAGGCAACCGTGTCATCCGACCTCCTTCAACTGGATATGCTGTTTTCACGACACGTTCAGAAGTACAGACGCCCGAGCACCGGTGAACCCTTCCCAGTGGCCGTCGTTGTCCGCAATGCTCATATTGACTGGCCTTTTACATGGCTCGTTACTTGGCGGATTCGGAAAGAGTTAGGAGATCCTAAATTTAAATGGAGTGAATTCGACAAAAACATCGATAGTGTGGAGTTCTACAAGACACCCAAACATGACAAATCTCAAGCGTCCGACATCCCTTCATCTCCCTGGCTTCTCACGTACAACGTCCGGGGACTCGACCAATTCAATGGTACCAACTTCGAGCTTTTTATAAAGCTCCTGATCATTGACGACTGCAAAGACTCGTCTGACATCATGGAGTACAAGATCTTCAGCAACAATGTCTCAGACACCATCCTTTTCACCTTCTCCGACCATGGTACAATACCCTCAGTTGACCTCAACCTCTGCCCTCAGCCGGTTGGTGCCTATGCAGCAAACAAATCAGGTGTGGACATAAGTCCCGTCGAGTGTTCGGGAAATTTGAGCGACGTTTACATCGGGAGGGGGCGTACATGGCCAAACGCGACTCTCCACGTTTGTCCCAACCCCTCAGCAGCATCAAGGTTGTGCTTTGGTAGCATCGCACCATGGAGGGCAATGATTCTCACCGTTCTCATGATCTTCGTTCTTGTATAATATCAATTTCCCTTCGAGATCACGAGAATATGACAGGTCATCTTGGAGTTGCCTATTTTTATATTGAACTGCCACAATGCTTTCATCTTTTTGCCGCTTGTCCCCCACCCCGACCCTACGAAAGATATCGGCACCTGGCTGGTGTCTGCCCCGGCCAGCAGGTACCCGGTCAGCAAGCCCAACAGCCTTCCTTTTCTTCCAGAGCCGTGGCCAGCAAGACTTCAATCGCCATGATGAGGAACCTGTGCGCTGTCTCATATTAGGCCGTGATCTTTTCCATTGATGCCCGCCAACTTGGTCTTCTACGCGTTCGAATAAATATCATAGACATACAAAAAGAAAATAAACGCATCCAAATTTAACCAAGCATTCATGCTATCAGGTCTGTTGACACATACTAGTAGCATTATTCAGGTGTGAAGGACTAGGAACCAGATGGCGATTCTTCCCGGCACCGAAGAGTTAGGCACCAAAGAATAGAATTTGTTGAAGGAAAGGGAGAGGTTGTGAAATGGGGAGGCATAACTCAGATGGACCTTGTGAAGAGGTAAAGTCTACTTCCTCCCCAACGTTGGTCTTGGTGCATATACCGTGTGCTTGAAGCTAATGCATCACGTCTTCAACGAAAACAGTATCATCAAGCGACATAGCGTCTCCGGAAATAAAGGCCTCGATAAATTCCCTGATCTTTTAGGGAGCCAGCAAGACCGCAGTCAGCTCTGGGAAGGAATTAGCGCCGATAACAGAGTGTTACTTCCAGCTCTGGTGAGCATTCCCATGTGCGACCCGGCAACTGCGTGGAAGAATGTCGACTACCCTGCTTATCCCTGCGATAAGGAAGACTGAAGACCTGAGGTGGTTCTAGATTGACCGGCACCGAGTTTTTTCTCACCGGGGGTACATCTTGGGCCGTTTTACTGCCACTAATACGTATGGTGTACCTGATCCGTGATTAAAGACAAATGCCTCTACTTATTTTTTGTATGCTTCCATCCTTTCTTTATATTCCTCTACCTTGTTTCCATATTCCTCCACTTATTTTTTATATAGCTCCCCCTATTTTTTATATAGCTCCCCCTTTTTTGTCATATGCCTCTACCTTTTTTTTATATGCTTCCATCCTTTTTTTTATTCCTCTACCTTTTTTCTATATGCCTCTACCTTTTTTTTTATATGCCTCCATCCTTTTTTTAACTCCTCTACCTTTTTTCTATATGCATCTACCTTTTCTCTATATGCCTATGGTGTATATTAGAACGTGTGGAAGGCCGAGTTGGCGGGCGTTTAGCGGAAAGGATCACGGCCTAAACTAATAGGTTGAGAGTCGATAGGTCGGTGAACAAAGGGGGTTTCGTTGTGCCTGGTTTCTGTGGTCCACGTGTCAAGTGTTTTCCACGGGTACCAGAAGCAGGAGGGGGGGGCGCGCGCTCTTTTGCTCAAGCATATATTAATGCCGAGGAAGAGACGATTACAGCCCTCCCATCCCCACGTTCCTCTATTCATCTCTTCTAGATCCCGGCCCGTCAATCTTAATAGACTAGTTCAACGGAATTTAACTTGTTCATTAATCTCTTTGCTTTTCTACGTAATTCCTACTATTTCGAATGCCTCTGACGGTGTGGTTGTCTTTGCAAGTATTGGTGATAAATATCCTGATATTCCCGATCTCTATACCTCAGATAAGCGCCTGAAAGTGGGTATGGGTGCACCCGTAGTAAAAGGATAGGTGCACCTAGAGCAGTTGCCCTGAAGAAATTAAGTTGGAGACTAACGAGGCTGGTGACGGCTCGGACGTGGCCAGTGATGTCGACGACTCCAGTGATGAATTCTCTGTCCAACGAGGCAACCAGGCCGACCAGCACGACGTCAAGTAAGAAGAGGAGATCTAAACAGTGCTCATTCTCTGCGAAGACAGTTTACACACATATGTGGTCAAGATCAGCCGAACGGTCATCAGATGATGTCAGACATAGGAGCTTTCACTGTATCGGTTTGGGCAAGTCCATCGAGTCGGTTAGGGACAGCTTGGGGTCAACACAAATCAAGACAACACAACCACCGAGGCAATAAAAAATAGTTGAAATGCCTTGAAAATGAAGTTCACAGGGGAAAAAAGCCCATTGAACCTCAGTTTGAGGTCATACACCACCACACTTGCCAACTGCCGACTATTTTCTGGTGATCCAATGCGCTCCAAGCCGCTCCAGACTGTCACTTTTGAGCTTGATCTCGCATTCTCGCTTGTCACAAGAATATGCAGGGTAGTTGACATTGTAATTGGTATATTCGCGGCACCAGTTCTCCCATGGAGTTTGTTGGGTACTACATTGGAAGCGACACTCTGCCGTCGGTTCTGTTTTCTTCGCATACATGATTGCGGTCTCACCGGTTTCTCGGGAGGTCGGGGTATCTCTCGAGGCCCTTGTTTCCGGAGATGCTATGCCGTCGCAGCGACATCCATCATGTCAGAGCCTGGAGACATTCGCGTTGCCATTGCAACCCGCCATCGCATCTATCTCTCTTGCTCAAATTCAATCGTGGAACTCGAACGTCGGGGATAAGTGCAGTGGCATGTGGGCGAACGCATATATTTATTTGTGTGGGGATCTTGGGGTCTTATTTGTGTTTACATTCTCAAATTGTTTTGTGCTTACCCCTGATTCAGGGGCTGACAGTCAGGGTTAGGGGTACGTGAGATCGATGGCAGAACAAGGGCTACTGCAAACCATTGCTATTACAGCAGAGTGAACACTGTTTGCGCATATTTTGCATTATTTTTTTGAAGCATTCTTCAATGTTTACATTTACATAGAGAGGCGGACTGTCAGAGATCAAGAGAAAATCACGAGTTTAGGACGTGGCTAGGAAGCAACAGAAGCGACAAGAGTGTGTAAAAAACGATTCGCTTTTATTTCTATTTTTCAATGAATCAGTATCTCTTGATTTAACAAGCAAACTACAATTTAGAAGAGGTTAGTTAGGAAGATGACGAAAAGGGAAGAAAGAAACCCGAGGGTTACTTACTCGGTCCAGTTGTTCTCAGCGCGGATAGCCTCCTCCTCCTCCGGGGTGAAGTCGTTCTGGATCTTGAGAATGTAACGGATCTCCTCGGCGCTTTTGCCTTTAAGCATGTTTGCGACGACTTGGACACCCATGTCGAGCAGGTTCTCGATGCCGAGATAGTTGGCGGCGAAGATGATCCGCAAAAGACCCTCGTCGTTGGAACCAGCTCCCGTGACCTTGTCGTCAAAGAACTTTTGGTCCCACTCTGTCATCTCAACGCGCTTGTATGAGTCGGAAGATTGAGTGTCTTCAGCGAGTTCGCTGTCGGTCGCTGGCTTGTGGTGATCAAGCCACTCGACGATGAGACCGAGAGTATGGTCGGGGATGGCGACGTGGAGCGGAATGACCTTGATTTCGTCAAGCTCACAACACTGGGCCATGACACGGATGACACCCGACTGCATGGCAGCGAGGCGGTTGATCGTGAAGATCTTACCCGAGACAGACTCGTTCTTCTCGTTGAGCTTGTTTTGGATTTGGATGGTGGCGTTGGAGGTCATTTTGATTGAGTAAGATAGATGAGTGGGTTGAAGAGGATGTGTGTGGTGATATAATGACAGTTATACTGCTTTTGAATGGGAGGCTTGAGATGTTGTGATTGTTGTAGCTGTGGAAGCTGTTGTGATGATGAAAAGCTTGTCAGAAGCGCAATGGGTGGTCAATGTTATATACGACGATGTCATCGGTCGCGAGTCCCTGTGACGGGGCTTGAATAAACCCATTGTTCCATGAACATTCTTATAGCAAGGGCGTTGTGTCTTGAACCTTCCCGCCGAACAAGGACTTGGTATGTCAAACATTCCGCAACCTGGAAGGATTTGTTCGGTTGCACGAACAACAAGGTTATTGTGTACGGCAGATGAACAAGTGTGCAGTGGCGGAACGTATGCGGTCTTTTGGCTCCCTGGGGGGTGAGGAACAGTCGGGTCAACAAGGACATTGTTTCTACCTCATCAAAGAAAGACAGCGGAGTTCTAGTTTGAGGCTCACAGTCGTTGTGTAGGTACTTGCCCCTTGGCATTGGACTGCTGAGTGTGAAACGCTTTCAAGTTCTCAGTTTGACCTTCCTTCGCAGGTATCTAGTGCATTGGAAGTAGGTGGTCAATCAGAACGACGCCTGCTTTTCTGTAGCCCCATTTATGGTAGCTGTCATGAAGTGGGGGTTGTTCCCTAAGTCTGTTGCTTCGTTGAAGCAAGTACTACTTCGAACGTATAGGGAACTGGGCAAAGGCTCCTGCGATATTTCGGCCCCGATGAGCTGGATCACAGATCATGCCTGAGTTATTCTACTGTTTGAGAGCATGAGGACGATGACCATGATCTAAGGAAAGCTTTCAAACAGCGCAATTTGATGGAAGAAACCCACCTACCTAGGTAGTTGTATGGCGCGGTGGTTCGAGACCAATCCAGGGGAGATTCGTTGCATGCTGTCGTCGCTATCCTTGATTTCGATGGAGAGAGTGCAAAATGAAATTAGCGATACTGATAAATAGGTAAGGTTTGAGCACCAGTGTGTTCCGTGCTACTGTTCAGACGTCATGTATTGTGCATGTATTGCCAGTGTGTCACAACTTCTGCAATGCCAAGTAGGAAACGAGTTTACTACACCTTCCAATCAGATCTATCTAGAAACGGTACAGCGTTTTCTCGCGGCTAGCACCACGGTGTTTGTGGGCGAGTTCTCTTCCCTGGGTGGTGGCCCAGTAATTCCCGTCTGGGCCACTCAGCATCAACCGACCCCACAGTAGACCTTCGATTCAGTCTCGATCTCGGCCGAGTGTGATCAATCACCAAGCGATTCCCCGCAACGAGGAAACGATTGCAGATCACCTGCCAATTGAAATGAACCGCAGGTGTGTTGCATCGTAGCAGCGCGCATGTTGCTTGGGCCTCTGGTCTAGCTCCTGTCACGCTGAAGAGTCGCAAAATTGCTCGCGTGGTTCTGGTGGAGGTCGTCAACAAAAATTGTCTGTGCAATGCCCGTGTCCCAAGAAACAACGAGGAAAAAGCAGGGTCAACCCCGCTAGTGATCTGCAGCGGGGTTCCGGTACCGAACACCTGCCAGGAACAGCAAAGGCCCCAGAGCTGCCCTGGCGAAAGTGGCAGACGCTGAAGGGACAGCTGACAGGCCATCCCTTCCTCTGGCTCCGAGATCCGAGCACCAGTGCACCACAGATCTACGCTGCTGAAGCCATTTTGCATTGCCCATCACCACATGTCGATCACGTGTGGGCAGCTAGTCGTCGTTCACCTCAGTTGCAGATAATAAAGACTATCGAATCCCCAGATCGGTCTCGAAGTTTTGTCATGATCACGAAAGATACTCCGCATGCTGGTTGCTGCAAATACTGCGGTTGAGAGCCCGTGTGCACGTTCAATTACTACACAACAATTCCAAGACCATGGATTCTGATTGGCGGGGAGAGCGCATTGACACATTCGACGAACTGCATTCTCCAGAACTTACGAGACAAAGCGTCTTCGTCGAGGTGTTTCTTTCATGGACGGCAGTTACAGATGGCCACTTTGTTAAGCAGTGGCTGAATGTTGCAAAAAGGAGAAATGCAAGACTTCATTAATTTTATGCGTGCACCCACCTGGAATGTCTCACCAAAGAGAAAGCACACGAAACAAGCCCTCAGGCAAGCCATCAATGCCAACCCGCGCCGAAGACCCACTTCAGACTTCCCGAAAACTTACATCCCGTCGTCTGACATCGAGTGTAGCACGTTCAAGCAACCCAAATTTAAGGAAATACAGTTTTGGTGTGCTACGACAAACGAAGGCGGGAAGAGGCAGAAAACCCGCATTCATCCGCCGACCGAGCCGTCCATAATCATCAGCGAGGCACTTTGCCGACGGCTGTTGATGAGCGAACGGAGAGCGTCCGGAGGCTAGAGGCAGCGAAGCGAACGAACAGACCACCAGGCCACGCACAGATGCCCACTTCGCACAATAGCGTCAACCTCATCGTCAAAGCAAACAGCACCTAAAATATGCATCTAGCCACATGTGTACGGTGTGGCCGTTTCAAGACAACAATGGACCCTCCATTACCGTCGAGCAGCGTCCCGGCCCGTTTCTGCATTGGGAGCCGATCCACTGCCACTATCGCCAAGGCTGAGGGGGAATGCTACAGTACCTACACCACATTGGTCCCATCCGCCTGCCCACTCTGCCGAAACTTGGTCCGACTTCTCGGCGCGGAGATCTCAATATGGTGTATCTAGGTATATGATATCCGCCCCGGCCCACGTGGGGAAGCTCCATCAGCTCCCACCAATTTATCAACTTCAACAGTTGCACTTCTGTCATCACCATGGTGGTGCAGATTCCCTCTTGGTTGAGTTGGTACAAGAAACCAGAGTACCGGGATATAAAGGAGTATTCAGCATATGCCAGTGCCGGCACACGCCCACTGAGTCCCAACCCCGGTGGCCACAATGGTTGCATTCCCAGCCGGCTGAAGCTGGACAGGATCCTTGCGAACAAAACATGTATGGCCTTCTCCAGATCATTCTTACGGCTGTTCATATGCTGACTGACGCGCTCCTGCGCTACGAAGGCAGTCCGATGTCTCTGTATGACTTCTACATGTACCTCAAGTACATCGAGTTCTCGGCCGAGAACCTCGAGTTCTACATCTGGTTCAAGCATTACGAGACCGCCTTCGCCAAGGGGCTCACCAGCGTCAACGACAGGGACTACGGCTCTATTCCTTCTGCTCAAGAATCGATGTCATCTGTTGACCAGTTCAAGCGCCAGAATGCCATGTTCAATGCCTCCGTTGCCGACAAGCCCGATCCCCTGGACGAGGATTCCGACTCTGACCCCGAGCTCGGTTTGTCTCCCCATTCTTTTCACTGTTCCAGTGTCCGTCCTTGTCTAATAACTATGGTAGCGGAAACCCTCAACCGCATCTCAGCCCTCATCTCAGCCGACGCGCTTTGCCCTCGCTCCGGTGCCTGCCCATCGCCCCTAACACTGACCCCTGACAAGAACCTGAACATTACGGCGTGCACGTCGACCTCAGCACCGGCCACCCTCAAGCTCCTCAATCCGGGTCCAATTACTCGCCATGAACTTGACACTGTTATCACTCTCTTCTTGATCCCCGGTGCCGAGAAAGAACTCAACATTCCCGCTTCCCTCCGGTCTCGAGCCCTCTCAGACCTGCAGAAGTCTTCAGACCCCGCCGCCCTGAAACCGATAGCTGACCACATCTACGGGTTACTGCGAAATTGCTCCCACCGGAACTTCGTCCGCCTCGGCGTCGGCAACGGCACCTTCGAGACGATATGCGTGGCCACGATCATGGGTGTACTGAACCTCCTCGCCGGGTATCTAGTCGTATTGTGCAGGGCTTTTCTCCCTTTCCGGGGAGCCAACACAAGGTGGGAGGCATTTGCCGGGTGGCCGTTCTGGTGGCTAGGTTTGTCATTGATCCTCTCGGGGCTGAGGGGGAGCTGTTTTTTCCTGTTGCTGTTCTCCAGGCGACAGAGGCTTCCCTGGGAGAGATTTGACGACACTGAAAGCTCCTTGAGCAACTCCGGTGGCTTCCTCACAGCGTTATCCAGGCTCATGATCTTTGATCGAAGGTTGAGAATCAAGGAGAAGCACCTGAGGATGCTGCAGCGCAAGATTGTGCTGCAGAGCTTGGCTGGAGGAAGTGTCTTTGCCACCATCTGGGTGGCTGTGTTCATCTTCCTGCCAGTGTGGAAGGAGATTGTCCGATGATTTTCCGTCCGGGTCTCCTTGCCCCTAGAGACCACTTCTTTTTCTTCCTTGTCTGGATGACGATTATGATACCTTGGCGCGTGTGTTGGATGATTCTTTGGCATATAAACGACCACATACTATGCAAAGCCGCAAATACATTTTGTTTCAGTTTCAGTTCTTTGGATTGCTGCTCGAGGACGCATCTCGCTTGACGCTGCCATCTGTGGATGGTGTGTAGTCAGATGCTCTTATCCTACAAAAGAAATCGGCCCCATAGGTACCATAAATGATCGACACCCTTCCACCAAATGTTCCTGGTATCTCCCTCCTTCCCACCCAAAGATCCATTAGTAATACAATTTATACAAGAACTTTTACAACACTACCGCAGTTAACCCAACCTCAAACCAACATGCACCGCCTATAGAATCGGCAATATGCTGAGTTCCTGCACTTTCATTACACCCTTTCGTACCGTCATTCGCCTTGAACCCCATGAAACAAAAAAGAAATGAAACAAGGAAATCGAGAGAAGCTTCTCGGACTCAAATTCGGCGGGAGAACCCGTACCGGTCCTTCCCCCCGAGCCCCGCTGGCCCTTCACCTGAAGGCGTGTCCACCCCAGCTGTTAATGGTGACACCTGCAAGACAATCTCTTTCCCAATCGCTCCCTCGAGCGTCGACCCCTGGTTATCATGACTCAGACCGTCCTCGTCTAGTTCACGACCCGACGCGCTGGTAGGTAGCTCCTCAACGTCCCTACTGGCACCCCGAATATGCGTCGTGCTCGTTGCCGTCCCTCCTCCGCCTGGCCGTCGCCCAGTTTCTAGGTCGCCAGATTCTCCAGGTAGCTCAGCCGGCCCAAACTTGGTCGGAGTCTCACCCCTCAGGAAATAATTCCGTAACCTACTCCCCGCGCGGGACCGAGCGTCCATTTCTTTCGGAGAAGGCGGGGGTTCGTTAGTCGCTGTGGCGGAGGTGGCCCACGCGGCAATGGCGGCGGCAACGTTGGTGCCGTTCGGTGGCCAGGCGGCCATGGTGTAGATCTGTCCGTCGTCGGAGGGCGGGCCGACGTTGGTATCTACCCTTCCGAAGGAGTCTCGCTTTTCCCTATCGTGGCGCCCATTACGAGACGGGGTGAATGTGCGTAGGCGGTGGTGGTCGAGGGCGCGAGAGGGAGACTGGCGGTGGCTGCCGTGGGGTGGGCCTCGGGCTAGCAGGTAGGCGACGGCTGTGAGGACGATGAGGATGGGCAGGCCGATGCCGAGGCCTATGCCCAGTCCTATCTTCAGGACAAAGTCGGAGTTGGACGAGGATGCTGGCGATGCTGGAGGGGATTGGCCGCCGGGGGAGTTGTTGGGGACGGTGGTGTAGGATAGGAGGGTCGGAGAGGGGCGGATGATGGTTCCTGTTGGGATGGAGAACTGGGTTGCTGCTGGTGCGGTGGTGGAGGTAGATGGTAAGGAGGAAGAGGGCGGTGGTGAGCAGCACGAGGACGCGTCGGGACCGCAGCAGAATTGGACATCGTTTCCGTTGAGGCTGGCGGGACAGGGGACCAAGGGGATGACGTTTGCTAAGTTTGGTAGGGTGCCTAGACTCGGTGTCAATTTTTCTTTGCGGGCATAGAAGAAAAGGGGGAAGGATAACACACGTTTGTTATCACAAAACTGTTTACACCCATCCCACTCTTTGTCGGTGCAACCTTGCTGGGTCATGAGGTTATTCGACCCCGGACTGAGACAGAGACCATTGGAGAGGCAGTAGTCGCTCTTGTTGCAGCAATGTGTTGCTTTCGTCGAGCCGGATGTCGTTCCTGAGCCAAAGCACGGTACCTGGTTCGCGTCCTTGTTCCCCCATGTGTCGTAGCAGGTGACGCTATCTTCGGTTTGCGCTGCTGCTGTTGTTGTCATGCTGGCCAGCAGCAAGGTACCGGCCAGCAATATGTCTTGTCTCCTCATCGTGAGTGTGCTTCTTCTTCACTCGTCAACCTGAGCCGTCTCTTCCAAACCTGAGCATTTGCCTGAGGGGTATCAGGTGAAAAGCTGGAAGAGATCAAAAGCTCAAAACAAGAAGAAGCCCGTGGGGGCAGACGGGGGGACAAAAAGATATTTACGGAAAGAGGCGAATTTTACTGGGGTTCTAGTGGGATCTGGGATCTGGATTGAAGGCACAGTCGTACGGGATAATTACTTAACGTTTCAATGGTGGTGTTATTCTGCGGCGTAGGTGAACATCATGTCCCTGGACAGTCGAAACAGGAAAGGGGTGCTACCTTCCTACGTTGCCACATGCACCCAGATCACAATGCTTCCTCGATTCAGAAAAACAAGGAGGCGATATTTGTAAGAACACAAGAAGGCAAAAAAGCTGAAGGTGTGTGGTGTATGTACATTTGCGGTTTGCATCATGTTGGTGGTCTGGAATATGTATGAATACGGAAAGATCATCTCCTCGTGTCTGATGGTGGAGAGCGCGTTGGCACCACAAGTGCAATTGGGGTCGTGGCACAGGGGCATCGGCTCCGTCTCGAACCTTAATCCCAGGCTGCCATTTCGCGTCAACTAGGTATTTACGAAGTAATTACTTCGTAAGAACCCCATGCTTCGCCCGTCCGATCTACTCCGAGGAAAGGAGAGGTGCACTGAGAGATAAAGCTTGTTCGTGACAGAAAAAGAGCTCCCTGCAAAATTTAAAATTTCCACATTACGAATGAGGTTACACCAACGTAGCTTGTTTGCAGGCCATCGCTGCTGTTCCGCTGCCTTCCGCGCCGGGCTGCTCATCGATCCCCGGTCTGCTGCGCCGCCCCCACCGCCGCGTACCTGCAGCCACGATAAGATAATTGTTACCTCACTCGAAGCACTCGAAGGATGGCTGTGCATGCGATTGTTTCAAGTTTCAAGTTCGGGGGGTTTCTTTTGTGTTTGCAGATCGACTTTTGAATTTGGTGATTCAACGCACCCACTGAAAATTCTGGATTCGGTGGGTTGAGCCTGAGGTCTTCCACGGCGTTTTCGAGTACGAGACAGTACATACAATACACAAGTTTGAAGGAGAATCAGTTTGTACGACGAGATTCTCAGCATTCATCAATCTTGATCGTGACCGGCCTTCATTCATCATGGAGGTGTGATCTCGCCGTCCGGTGGTCGGCTTGGATCTTGGCCCCGGATGAAAGAAGGGGGCCGAAATCACCCCATGAAAGCATGAGCTGCAAGCAGTAATGCCGGTGGTACAGTAAACACACCTTCAGACGACGAGCTCACACTGTAGCGGAAGTTCCTTATCACATTTCAATCGGGCAGGTATCAGTGGAAAAACTGTTTCAGCGATTCCTTCTCCCCTCAATTCCCCGAACACTGAAAGGAGTGATCCCTGGGCAGGCGCTTGACTCCAACGGAAAAGCTCAATTGGAAGGTTTATCACCGTTTATGAGACACCTTGAGAGTTATAGATCAATTTGTCTAGACCTTCTAATAACCTAGTTGTGACGATTCTATGAATTAAGGTTGACAAGCACCAAGTCTATTGTCACCCTAAACTGGAAGAAAGTGGACAAGAACAGCATAGCTCTGTAGCTAGGTACTGGGTGCTTGTTTCTTCTCGCTTGTCATCCGTGGAGGAACGATGTTTCTTGACCGTTCACTCATGGTACCGAACGGCAAAGTCATCACCCTGACTCGGACCAATTCGGTCGAGGATGTCAACTCGATGTTGCATCCGTCACAATCTGTGAATAGTCTTCCAGACCGGAGTAAAAGATGTCGTAGATGTAGTTGTAGTCGTGAACCACCCTATTTCATTCCAACTGCGTGGTATTGATCATACATAGCTACTTAGGTGAGATATATTGTTGCCTGTTCACTTCTCCTGGTTCACGAATGAAAAGGGGGAACAAGCAGATTGAGCGGAGAAACTGATAGGTGTTTCGACAGGAGGTTGTTGTCTACCACTACGAATGAGTACTAAGGTACCTTATCGAAGCCGCAGGTTAACGACCCCACGCCTGTCGACGAACTCTGTCTGTCCCTCTGCATTCGTCCTGAGTGTAAAGTCCTCGCCGCCTCCCAAAAGACTTTCCCCAGCGTCATCATAGTAGTCGTGGGGACAAGCCTCTACTCGGGTCCTTGCCTCATCCAAGATCTTCCGGATTATCACGAGGCATCCGACCGGGATACCCTTTAGGTAAACGCTGGACATTTTGTTCTTCATCCACGGCTTGCTCGCATGTTTCACCTCGTCCTGCGCAAGTTCTCAGTCTTCTTTTCGCGCAGAAACCCGGAGTTCCATTCCAATGACCTTGTTACCACAAAACTTCAGGTTGAAAACGAAGCGCTCAATCAATCTATGGGGAAAGTGAAACGTTTGAAGTTTGGTTTTGAAGAACAGCCCCGTGCTGTAGAAGGTGAGGACGCCTGGATATGTGACCGATCGCGTGTCAGTAACGGGAAAAACTGAGAGAGGACAAACAAGACACACCGGAAGGGTTTGCCTTCATTTCTACCTCACTAATATATGACAGTGTCGCTGGGAAGCCCGCACATTTGATCTCGTCAACTGCTCCTTTCAAAGTGGTAGTCTCCATGTCAACTAGATCAAAAGACTGGACCTTCTTGCCCCGGGGTTCAAGCTCGGAGTTCAAGACGTGCATGAGAAACTTGGCCGAATCGATTTTCTCCAGCTCGGTTCTGTTATCAGTCAGCTCCTCCACGGCTTTTCCGTGAAGTTTAACATTGTCTTTGTCAAGTTTTGTTCCCGTCCAGCTGAAGGAGACGATGGCGGGGAACTGATATCGGACAGAGTTGCCGGCCACTGCGCGGGTGGGAATGACCAACACAGTCCATCTCTCTTTCAGGGCAGACTTTCCGTATAAGATAATTATGTCCTCTGGTAAGTGGGTATCAGCAATTACCATGACGGAGGCTGAGATAATCAAACGAAGACCGACCGATATTTCGAAAGGGACACAAGAATACATCTGACGCTGGCCCGATCAGGTTGCTCAACGTTCCCAGCTCGCCGTCTTGCTCCTCTACAGGCATCGCTTTCAACAATAGAGCACCACTTCCAGGGCCCCCGCCACCGGACATGACCTCAATCTGCATTTGCCCCTGAATTGGAGCTTGTGAAGGGACATAGCCCTTTGTTCCAAGTGTCAAGCCCCCGGAGGTGCATGATCGAAACTCGCTCTGTTATCACGGTCAGACAAAGGCCCCCAAAGATTATTATTATTGTTCTTACACCGTGGGAGGCCTTGCCTCCATCCCAATGGGATAAGCGGTCCCTCTACAACTATTTTAACGCGTAAGCGAACTAAAGTACAGACTGCGTGCCAGTTTGACCCGCAGCCAACTCAACATCTCTTCTACAATCCACTTGTCCGGGTCTCTTCTACCCGGCTTGGTGACAAAGGAGCTTGTGCTCTTCCCAGAGCGATGCCACTTGGAAAGTTCTCAGGGGCTTGGTTGTGGAGCCCACCCCCTTTAGGGCCCCCAAAGATAAGACAGCAAATGAGGGAGTTATAACAGAGGCGCGCCGTAGAGATACTGACGTTGCCATTCCCGAGCAACATCACCTGGAGACTTTGGCTTGGGCTTTGTGGGCTTCGGTGGAGCAGCTACAGCGTCGTTTTCGCCAGCAACCTTCACGCGTTTGGTCTCGCTGGATCCTTCTGCGGAGAATTTTCCGCTTTCCTTCGGTTTCTGGAGTTGAAGGAACTGGTGGGCTTTCCGCTGTACGGGAAGCTTCTGCGAATGTAGGATTGGCGCTCTCAATGGAGGGTGGTGCAGCTGCCATCGCTGCCGCGCACTTCTGGGCTATTGGACTTGAACTGCCAGTGGTGCGGGTAGCAGTTGCGAGTCGACGTTCACTTTTGATGCCGGGCGTCTCCCGAGTATCTTGCTTTCTAGGCAATACCTTAAGCTTCAAGTGGGAAAAGATGAGACGCGTGCATGCGCGTGGGGAACGCGTTCCAAAAAGCAATCTGCCAGAGTCCACCTCCAAGACGCTAGCTTGAACAACCCTAACCCCTCTCCTATGAAAGGGGGTGAAGGAGTTCAAGGAGGTGAGAACTTGAAAGTTGAGTTTATCTGAGAAAGAGTTTCTCCAACTTTGATTCCATTCTTTTCTTGGTATCCGAGAAACGCAATGGCTTTAAATATTTCCAATTGCTATGTCAGAGAAGTACTTCTGGATCTCGCAGCACGTCGCAGACGTATTACCGCCATCCAGACAAGTAACGACCCAACTCTGTACCTAATTTTATGAAACAAAGTTCTATGCGACACCGTTCGCCGCTCTCATTCCATACTTCATAGTCGAAGAGCTGACTTGCGGCACTGTTATAAGTCCTTTGGACTCCATCGTCTGCCACTGTAGTCCCTTTAAAATCGAGTAAATAACCCTGAGCGTGGGAGTCGGTACTCCGTGCCGTTCTGCGTCCCGCAGCGGTTCCCCAAGTATGTTCTCGAACTCGGTCAAGTTTCCCTGTATGCAAAAGTCAGTCATAAGATTCAATTTCTAGCAAACAGAAGATACTGAATCATGCGGTACCTTTTCGGCATCTTGCAGCATACTGGGCCGGAAAAAAGCCTCGAACGTGTCGATACGAATCGTTTCCTCGATGGTCTCGTCTGAAATATCAAGACCTGCCACAGCCTTGGCAGCAGCCTGAATCTCCTGCATGGCCGGGCGGATCAGAGAATCGATGATGTGCTCCGAGACCCGCATCCGAGACGTGTCCATACGTAGAATGGTGGCCACCGTGTTGTAGGAACTATTATAGAGGAGCTTTTTCCAGCGAGCGGCGTCGACATTTGGTTCGTAAATGCAAGTCACCCCGCGGCAGCTGTAGGCTCTCTGGAACTCCTCGGCGGCACGTTCGCAACGAGAGGCCGGAATATTTGGATTGCTGAAGGGGCTGATGATGAGCTTGTCATGGTTGACGTGTTTGATGTTGCCCAAGGAGCTCTGGGAGGCTCCAATGTATGGGACACCAGAAATAACTGGATTGTTGGGGAAAGCGGCGACGATTGGCTTTTCGATATTAAGCCCATTTTGCAATAATGCTATGACGGTTCTACCGGGTGTTACCACCGGCGCGATCAATGTGGCAACAGAAGGCGGGATATCGGCGATGTTCTTAGTTGTGACCACCACAAAGTCGTAGGGCTGAAGCTGTGCCTCTTCTGCCGTGTTGGGTATGGTGTTACGAACTGCGTAGTTGGAGCGGTTGTCAGATGTTGGGTATTGCTCGCTGACGATATGAAGAGGCTACTCACTGTGCGATGGTCTCCAGCCAGAAATCTTTCCATGGTCACGCGAATCGATGTCGAAGCCGCGCTTCTGCACAACTGCAAAGTTGCTGCGCAAGACGGCAGTTACAGTCGCTCTGCCGCCTTTTTCCAGTGCGTATGCCGCCATCGTCCCCACACCTCCTGAACCAATGACGAGAACATTGTGCTTGGGAGCGTCGAATCCCAGAGAGCCCATACTGCGAGATGTGCTTGGCCTCTGCTGCTTTTTCCTTCCGAAGATTAATCTTGCTGGTGGTAAAATGTCCATGATTTGATGTGGTGAAAACCGCAAGCCAGCCAGGGCGACTGGAATCCCCCGTCTTAAATATGCCAGCATCTTTTTTTTTTGTTTCGTTGTACTCTACCCCTCAACCCTTGCTACCCAGCGTTTGCGCATCCACGCCGATCGGTGCGTTTGCTTCTTGCGTTTGTTAGATACCTACCTACCTGATGTTTCTCCCAATTCGAGCAATCTCCGATACTTGCAGAGCAGTCTAACTGCAAAAAAGAAAGAGAGATAGCTTAACTCAAGACATCCTCATCGTCCGAAGCGTCCGACCCAACTGTTCGGACACAACCATTCAAGAGAAAGAATTCCTCACCGGTCCTGCCCAGAAAGGCGCAGATACGCAGTGGAGGGGCACGGAATCCCTCGGCAACGAACCCGACTGTCTGGAACCGACGCTGATTTGGGGGTCGATACTGGCGATGCGACCGCCCGATTTTTGTGACGTTTTCTTCCCCTGCACAATTCACGATATGAGTTTTCTGATATTTTTCTGATAGCAATCAATAATTAATATTCACGAGCACTGCCCTTCATTTCGACTTCAGTAGAGACCTGTACGAATACGGTAATGGCAGCACCGAGAGAACAAGGACAGAATGGAATATCTAAGACTGAGCGTTACGTCCACGTCAACAATGGGGGTCCCGAACCACACAGATAAGCGTGGGGGTCATGTTGTCATCATGAGATTTAAAAACCTGGCCACCGAAAGAGACATCCTCTTGGCAATGTGACAAATTCTCGAGGGTGACCAATCGAATGCTCCACCACCTCAGCTTGACAAACTCGAAGATCCCTCTGGGCGGTGGCTTCAAAAGCGTGCGTGGTGGTGGCCTGTGCTTCCTCCCTGTGGACGGGTTCAACAGGACAACAGCATTTCCGCGGCCTGCTTCAGTTAGGTAGTAGGTATCTACCACAGCCTTGGGCACGTGAAGGCCGGCGACAGACCTTGAGCTCGAGCTGAACATGACAGGCCATGGCGCATCCCATCATACCATTTTTTTCAGCATCGGGAAAGTCCGTGTGAGCGCAAACACAGGCCTTTGGCTGAATGCCCAATATCATTGTCAATCAGTAGCTTTTTCCAAGCCTCACTTTCTCGATATCATGATAGATCAGATGCCGCAAGTTGATTTGGACGCAGCACACAGGCATAAGATGTCGGGCTTCCTCATGCTGGAGGGCCAGCTGGGCACTGAGAACGAACGAATTTTCAACTGTCCTCTATCCAAACCCAAAAACTCACCTCCCTGATTAAATATGACGCTTGTCATCTTGTTGATGATTTTTGGGGGGCTCTTCCAGCCCGCCTTCGCCTACGACGGAACTACAACCTTTGACTCTATCCTGGTTGCACACCCGAGTCCTACCTTCTGCCCGCCTAACGAACATTATGCGGACCATGACTGGCAGCCAGACGGAAGCTACATCGCCTGTTGCAACAACTGGCTTGGGACAGCAACACTCACCAGTGGCCGAGGACCGGGTGGGACGTCCGTGTATGCCTGCTGCAAGTCCGGATATACGTGCATCGCCCCAGTCTCAGTGATGAAGGACTGGAGTATCGATGCTGATGGTATGAAGCCTTGTCCTATTAATTTCTCGGATATGTCGTAGAATTGTCTTGCTGACCAACACTGTGCCACATAGGGGATATCCACCTAACGGATCTCCCGGAGCCGCCCCTTCCAGCTATCGTTCCCGGTCAGTATACTCTTCTCCCTTTGGTCCTGCTGAATTCACGGCTAACTTGGATGTTCAGCGACAACAACACCCGCTCCAACACCTCCCAGCACGCCTACTCCTAGGCAAGGCACTGGCCCAGTCACCAGCACAGGAACTATCAGTCGTCCGGGAGCCACGCCCATTGCCACCAGCGCAGGTGTTGTCGTGTATCTGTACAATGACAATAACAACAACAACAACAACAACAACAACAACACACTGATCAATGAGGGAGGAGGAGAAAGTGATGGTCTCTCAGGCGGCGCCATAGCCGGAATAACTGTTGCCGCGACCGTGGTGTCCGCCATTGCGGCTGTATTTGGAGTCAAGTATGCCCGGAGACAGGCCAGGAATGGAACGAACAGGGACAAGCCCGATGCTGAAGCGGCGTCCTCTGTTTGGAACAAGGGCCAGCCCCAAAGTCCTGAGCCGGTTATGGTAAAGGCCCAGGTGTCTCATGGCAGTGAGGGAGGAGCTTACGAGGGTTGGAACTCGCAGTAGCAATACCAGCAGCAGTATTCACCCAAGCAGCACGGAGCTGATGGAGGATACTACCATCGGGGGTAGGGAACTGTGTATTAAGCGAAGAGAGGATCGGTGAGAAGAGTTGTAGGGGTAAGTCTGTGCTTGGAAATGACAAAATGACAGCACTGATCGTAGATTCATAAGGCGGCAAGACTGATTCACTACCCCCAAGGATCGCCCTTGGGAGTTTTCTGTTTTGTCATTTTGGTTGGAGCTGGATACAATTCGGCTGTTAGCATCATGCCAGATCAGAAAAACAATACAACGAACTCAGAAGTATTCCGTTGTAAGTTCGTGCTGAGGCCAAGACGGACCACGGACTGTCGCCATCCTTGCGTGCTAGTGGATACCGACGGAAATTGCTTCATTTTTGCCCACGTCAAAATGCCAAACGCGTCTCCTCCGTTTCTCCAAAAGCATCGCTCTCTCTCTTGCTCTTTCCACCCAAAATAGCAGAAAGCAGATAACAGTGAACCCAATGGCGGCAAACGAGAGGTTATCGTCATCTCATCAGACGACTCGGATGAGCCAGCGTCAGCACCAGCCCGAGGGTCATCCCAGTCTCCAGGTGCTCAGAAGGCCCGCGGTCCGAGCTTGTTTGATCCTTCCGGACAGCTGCCTCCCGGGAAAGAGCTCCTACAAGAGGAATTAGCCGCGGCGGCGAATGAGTTTCCCCCTGACTCGATCCGCAGATTCATGTCCGACCCCGACGGCCTTGAGTTCATTCATTCAGGGCATCGCTCTCGTGGAGAGGTACCGGCAGGAAGCCATCGCCGTGATGGGGGGAAACAAGCGGAAGCGAGCCACTGAGTCGGGCGGAGCGGGCAGTAGCAAAAGGGCCAACGTGTCCGGAGTCAGCTCAGCGGCAGCGCAATCAGTTTCTGCATGGTGTTCCGCAGCGCGACTTCGACGGCATCATTTCGGGTGGCTTGTTGCTTGGGACGGTGGGATACACTCTTTCGCAGTATCCGGTGAAGAGGCCCATGAAAGTTGAGGTCTTTGCTGGAAAGAACGGAGAGGGCAGTGGGACGGGTGCGATTGTCCTGACAGGGAGGCCTCAGGAGAGCAGTTTTTGGTTCCGACCAAACATATTGGTACATCTCTCCTATGTCTAGGCTTCCATACAGCTCGAACTTGTTGAAAAGATGAGAAATTCTGACTCCTGGGGTAACTCGTTTCAGAGGGTGTTATAATCACCTCGGGTAAGAGCAAAAAAGAGGAGAGATGGCATGTCATCATTGTGACGAAGCGCGCTATCGGTGCCGCACCGCTGACACCAGGCCATCTGCCTCAAATTATCTCGTTCAGCTGGACTGAAGACAATTATCCCAGCGATGATGATCTTCAAGGAGCCATGGTCGATGCCTTCAAGCAAAAACAGGAGTGGATGAGGGAAACATCCCTCGGGCTTCTGACCAGAGCGCTGAACGCAGAGTTGGAGCCCTCTGGCAAGAAGGTGCAGACGACAGGCTACAAACGAGGAGGTTATTATGAGGAGCTGAGGGTTACTCTGCGTGCTTGCAACTCCGTGGCGACCTTCAAGCAGAGGCCAAGTGGTACGTTAGCAGAGACCTCTGCCACTGATAACACATTGTGCTAACACCGCTTTCGCAGGACACCTTCAATTCAAGGAAACGGGGGTTTTGTTCAAAGCCAGGAGCAGGCTTCTTTGGATGCCGCATAGAATCATTGAGAAAGTTCGCATCGAGCTGAAGACCTGTGAGTTAGAAGGGAAGTCGGAAGCTTTTGGTTTCCCGCTGGCCTTTCGGCTCCGGAAACAAGCCTGGGACAAGGACATACGGGCGTACAAAGACATATTCTACAAAATATGGCCCGAGACAACAGCTGTGGTTCTGTTCAACGACATCTATATTTCATTGATTCCTCATATCAAGGGGATTCTGGAGCTGGGTGGGATTCAAATGGAGGTGGTTCAACAGATCAAGGGCGGCTGTTACGATGACGAGGGAGGCGATCTGTTGAACTGGACGACAGATGAACAAGGGGACCTAGCATTGGCAGATGAGGCCGGTCATTCAGGTATTTATGTCACTGGCTAAAAAGCACCGACCGGGCGGGCGTAGTTTTTGGTCGCAGTAGAAAGGTAATCGGTAGCTTTCCAGACTGTCATTTTAGTACGGCGTACCAGGCAGATAATGCAACGGATCTTCATATCCACGAGCCCTCCACAAGGCACCATATGGCCTACCTTGTTTGTTCAATTTTCGATAGCCCCCTTTAACTATCCGCCACCCTCTGAAGCCTTCGCAGAAGTCAAGTTAAGTTCGTAACAAAAGATTTGAACTACCTACATATATCTAAACAATCGCTAACTCAAAAACCGACCAGTTCTACTAAGAAAAGCCCGCAATGAAATGTCTTTAAGTCTTCGTCCTTCCTGGACAAATGACAACTTTCCAGTACCCTCTCAAGCCCTCGGCGCTACTATAAACGTCGACTGGCTGATCCCCTGCCATCCGGGTTTGATACCCATATCACCATCGATCTACTGCCACAGTGCCAACTCCCCCAACGTGCGGGCCAAGTCAACCTGGATCTTCTTGTTTCGATCTGGATCCCATTGCTCCTGGAACAGTTCTGACTGTGATATTCCATCCCATCTATGCTGATCCCACATGACCCAGCCCCAGCGTTGTAAGGACGAGGGTACGAATTCCCCATACATGTTGGAGTATACACCTTCCCAAAGAAGCACCCATGAGAAGGGGGGTTGTGTCTTGTCGGGTGGCGCAGCGTCACCGATGAACTGGATGACTTGCCTGGTGTTTTGCGCCGCATCTCTTGGATTCAGCTCGGCATCCGATGTGCCCCCATGGCTGACGACACGCCTGACCTGTTGGGCATGTATCGAGAGGGCATCCTGGAGAGTAGCGCTTCTGTCCTCGCGGTATGTGATGTAGCGACCTATCACGAGACAGTAGGTAGAAGTATCGCGCTTCTCGCGGGCCTCCAGCAACTGAACCAGCAACCTCAGTCCATGCGACACTATGCCTTCAAGTAAATCTGTATCTTCATCAACCGATACAATGGTAAATATATTGACATGCCTGAGATTTTTGACTAGCAGGCATGTCAATATATTTACCATTGTATCGATTGATGAAGTCGAATGTTCCTTCGGGTTTGGGTATATTTTCGTTCGAAGCAAGCTGCCAGAACCGCGGGCTGTCGAGATCCCTCTGCGAGCGAAGGTTTGCGACGGCATCATCATACTGTTCTCTGACAAACGCGTCGACACAGCTCAAGGCCTCGTTTTCCCAGGGTTCGAATTGGCCGCAGAAGAGCTCGTTGACTTCGTGATGTCCCAAAGTCGCGTCGCGTCGACCCTTCGTGAAGCCGAAAAGATGATGAAAAGTTTGGTACCGGTAGAAAGCCCTGAAGATCCGTATCTCTTCACTCTTACTCAAGGCTAGGTCTAAGTCGTGTGCAACCACATGTGTATTGCGGACTTGAACCTCATCCTCGACCTGAGACACCTCAACGTCTTCCTCACTTGACTGATACTCAGGTTCAAGATCCTCGCTCAATTGCGTCAAGGCCCATTTGCTGTAGAATCGAGCAAGAGGTCTCATGGTGTGTAGATGGAACGCCGCTGAGGGGCCCGACAAGGAGGCATAGCTCTATGAAACCTAAATGACGAGACTAGGCACCCGGAGGCGGCATCAAGCTGGAGAAAGAGTGGGCGATTGACTACTGTACACAAACGCACTATCGATAGAATCCTAGGTATAGAAGAATGAAAATTCCTTTGTATGATCCTTGCCAGTAATAACCTGGTATCGAGAAACCTGTCGAAATAAGCCCTATCTTTTCTGTGACCCCAGTCTCGTTTGAGGGCGAGCCCGATACCAGAAGAATATTCTGCTTGAATCGCCCCTAGCATTTGACTCTTTGTTGTGGTTCGTGCCTTCATCGAGACCGTCCTTGACCACTACCCTTCGCCAATCAAGGCCCAATGCTGTATAGAGATCCCATGCCGTCAATAATACCGCGCATGGGACTTCTTCAAGGACGTCTTTATCACACTCCTCAACCGAAGCCCAGACCCGCCATTCCAGGACGAAGCGCAGCTCATTCGCCAAGCAAAACAGTCGTTCAAAGCTGATCGGAACGCACCCATCTCACAGGCATGTCTCGCCATCGACGCAGACACTTTTGTTTACACTATCCAAGCTTTTTGCGAAGCTCGACTGATATATCTTGAGCTGCCGGACAACTCCAGGGGCCCCGCTGAGACCAGTCCATTCCCCACGAAGGAGCTTGTGGACCGAGTCGACAAGTGGCTAGAACGGCTCACTGAGTAAGTACCCCATCCCATGTTCCGTCACGTATACCCGATTCTTCATGGGACAGTACCCTAACTCTCGTTCAGCAACATGTTTGCAAGCGATGAGCGTTCAGCGGCTGCCATTCCAGTTTCCGTCCCCTACACTCCTCTCACTCCTCCATCCAGTGTTTAAGCATAAGGAGCACCGGGAGCACCTTCGGCATTGAGAAAGACCCTGCCAAAGACCGTACGGAGTGAGGAGACAACCAGGCGGAGATGGTCTCGATAAACGTTGAGCGGCTGTCCTAGAGAGCCAGCACCGGACGCCACAACAGACTAATTTCCTCCACAGTTACGGTGATGGTGTTCCATTCCAAATCAACGAGAACACCTGGTTCTTGGAAATGTGTATGATAGTGTTAAAATTAGTAAGTATTGGCGTTCTGCCTGGGTACCTAGTTTGAAGTGGTTATTGAATTGGAATCGTTGCTAATCGCTCCCTCAAAATAGTAGTTAGCAGCGGGGCTATCCCATTTTTGGTCTTCCTGGTCTCGGTCAGAATCAATTTCTCGCCACGCTCAGTCTTCTATCTGGACTCGACTTCATTCCCATCTCGGAAATATGCCTCAAGCTCAAGAAGACCCAAATTTCAATTCTGGTTATGGGCAGTGGCTTCAATGAGACAGGGTGATTTGGTCTTTCGATTCGGAAAGTGGAAGGTGCCTGGGGACCGTTTGTCGACATGACCGAGTCACTCGCATGTTCTCAAGGCTGGGGACCGAAGATTGGAGATGTCACCCTTCTCTTAGGACGAACGAGACGATCTGGGCTGCCAGTGTTCTCCTTTTGGAGACGGGAGAGTTGTAGGAGCTCAAGAATAGCATCCCAACCGGCGTGAGCCAGGCTAGCAGGCTGGTTTAAGCAGGCGGGACACTTGCCGATGAAATTCAGTTTTTCTTTCACGTCATTGGTGGACAGCTTCGCGTGGCGCTGGAAGGATAATCTGGATTGGGTGGTCGCAAGGTGTTTGATCGTGATGCCGACTCTGCTGAATCGTACGGAATGAGACTCCCCGAGACTTTGCAGCATATTGCCACCACCGATTCCACGCATCGAAAGTCTCCTGGGGCGTATATGCTCAAAATTATTTCGCTGTATGAAAGCAACTATTGTAGAATAACGGTAGAATCACAGAATACTAACGAGAAGATGGCTTGCGCAATGAGGAATTCATTAATGATGCAATTAAGTATGAAAATAATGGGTATGAATCCAGACCTTGACTCAAGAAATGCTGTGTTTTGAGTTGTTTCCTGTAATCCAGTCACTGGTCGTCCTGAAGCTGACTCCTAGAAAACCCACTTGTGCACCTGCCCTATTTGACCAAACTGTTCAAATTGCTGGGGCATGGCTGTCAGCCACTGTGGACATCAGTTTGTCATCTCCACTCAGAAAAAGCTACCCTTCCAAGCATCCGCCACAGCCTTCGCAACCAGCCTGTTGATCTCAATGCCCGGATGATAGTCATTGAACCACAAGCAGCTTGTCCCGTCACCGTTGTAGCAAAGCGCATCCGGAGAACCATACGCGGTGGGGTTATCCAGAGCGGCGTTGAAGGGCGCGCCGGTGTCCACGATTTTGGCAACCACACCGCTGTTGGCCGCCTTGAACGCCGCCAGCCGTGTGGCAATGGCAGCGTTGTACTTGGCAATAGAGACAGCCTCGGTCTCTTGCACCTCGACAGACTCGGCCTGCATTGCTGGGGTGCGGTGGATCGCTGTTCGTATTGTCAGTATTGGTTTCTTGACCATCCATGAAAGACTTGACTGTCAACTTACGAGGCACAGTCAGCAGAGCAAAATTGCGAGCGCCCGCGTTGTAAGCGATCTGCAACTGCCTGAAATACGTGTCCATAATCGCGTCAACCAGCTGGTCATAGTCCTCCTTCCACCACGAGTTACCGACGTCGTTCACGCCGATCCAGATACCGAACAGGGAGTTCTCGGCTGTCCAGGGGGCGTAAGCGGGCTTCGAAGCAATACTGTTGCTGAATTGGGTGAACTGGTCAACGAGGCTGAGGACATCCTCACGCCACGGCTGAACAAGGGTGGCGTTGGTCGTCGCGCCGCCGTAGGCAAAGTTGTAGGTCAGCAGCGTGGAGGTGTTGAACTGCGAGGTCAGAAAGCCGACCCAGTTCAGGCCACCGGACGCTGTCCAACCTGGCAGACCGGGGTTACCGAGAGGGTTGCCTGGGCTGGGCTTGGTGCCGGTGATGTCGAACCCAGTCTGGGAGTAGGAGTCGCCACTTGCGGTGATATGAGTATGGGGATCCTTCTGACTGGTCCAAGGGAAATCAGAGATCGCTTACAAGGTGATCAGATACTTAACACCAGGGGTAGCGCTGCTGCTAGGCGCCGAGCTGGTTGTTGACGACGGGAGGGGCGCCTTGCTCGACGACGACGACGGCGCAGCGGTTGGCGTGGCCGAAGCTGAAGTCGACGTCGTCGTGGCAGGGATACATTGATCTTTGATTTGATTGTCAGAGATGGCCATGACGTGGTTTTTTCTTGCACGCCAAAAACTGATAGAATGGGAGAAAAAAAAAAGGGGAGGCCTACAATACCAATCGTTCCACTTCTTGCACTCTTTCCCTGGGCCACAGTGTTGCGGCCCTGTGTATCCTACTCCGCCGCACTGGTCCCACAGGTTCAGTGTCTTGTCTTGACGCTTGTCTGCAGCCCCAGGAGCAGCAAACGCTGGGGTCGCCGTGGCGAGCAGGGCCAGTGCGGCGGCAACGAGCTTTTGTCCACCCATTTCGTCCGTTGTTGAAGACCCGAGTCGATTAGCAAAAGAGGAATCCAACCGACAAAAATGAGGCTCACGACAATTATCAGCTGAAGAGAAAAGGGAAGAGAGAAACGTTCGAGCTCAAAGATTACCACCCTTATATTAATTTCTATAAGGCCGGTCCCGGTTCATCGGGATGGAGTCGAGATCCATCCTTTGTGGACAAAACCGTGTAAGATGATTGGTGGAGATGATGGGAATAGGGGGTGGAAGTGGGGCTCCCGAATGCAGGAGGGCGGAGGGAGAGACTGCGGAATACCACCCCGAACAGCCGAGACGAGACATTCCGCCGTCGAGATCTGGTAAAAGCTCCATCGCGGGGCCAGGCTAAACCTTTCTCTTCCCGGGATCGTGAGCATGTCCATGCCCTGGGGTGGTATCCCCCGCTCCGAAAACTGATGCCCAAGCCCGGGCTCCTGGATGAGGTGATGAGCTAGCTCAGAGGCTTGCATAGGTGGACTTCAAGATGGAAATAGAATTACTTGCATGATTGCAGATGTGGCATCGACTGATGACGCATTCAAGTGGATACCGGAAGTGATACTCTCTGGTGAGTGACAGCGGAGCTCTGCGCGTCTCTTCTGACGATTCAGAGCAATGTTTGGGGTACGATGTTTCCTGAAAAGAGCACATGGATAAGCCCCCATTGTATGGACATAATGTCCTATAGACAAGGTGACATATGAGTGTAGAGTTAGTCCAGTGGAAACAACAGTCAATTGATTGCCTGATCATCATAAGTGTTTTCGCAGCTTCACAGACCGATAATTTACCCTCAACACAAATCTCTCAAGCGAAAATATCTGCCTGTACATATTATACACCGTTATTGAGAGCCTTCGGGTCTCTATGGTTCCATCCTACATATCGAGCATCGCAACTTCAACATCATTCTTTGAGAATTCCCAAGGTCTGAGGTATACGAGGCTGTGTTTGCGTTGTTGATGTGTCACCCTGGTACACGTCTCGTGGACTTCATTGTCATTTCGGATTCCGCAACACAGCAGCAAAGGTCGTCAGATAACAGGCGATGGAGGGCCGTGAATATGAGCCACATACCTACCAGGCAACGAGCCGACCAGAATAGACGATAACTTAGTGGTTTACTGTGTCACCTGCCGCAGAAATCTAAGAGATGCTGGGGTCTTTCATCCTCGCCGCTCCTTCCTTCTTAGCAGGCGAAGGCATATATACCAAGTTCTCTGAGCACCTTCCAACGCCTCTCCCAATATTCAGGTCAAGGGCAAAACCTGCAGGTTAGCCTAGCGGTATTGGGAGGAAGTCCTCCGGGAGAGCAGGCTCCCGGGAGGCCATGCGTTCGATCCTGGCCACGTTATCCGAAGCAAAACCCTCACGAGGGTTTTCGTAACCGGCTACCCTGACCCAAGATGCGAGGGAACTGCTAGCCGGCGATCTTTTTGGCGTTCTTCATTCGTTTTTACCTCTTTACTTTTCTTTTTCTTATGCTGTGGGCAGCTTGGTTTACACGCCCACTCCTGTCAGTCTTGTGCGGATTGGGCAGGGGATTATTTTGGATTTGTACAAGAATTCGCAGTCATAGCAGAATCATCTCATCTGTGTTGGCTGCGGACTCTAAACCTGATATAGTAGACCTACCACACCGGCCGGGGCGCCAAGCTATCTGTTGGGTCAGAAATGAACCAACAGCAATCGAGAGATACTGAAGAGTGAGAGTCGATGCTACAGTAGCCTTGTGAGACTGCTGAATCATGCCGTGATGATGTAGATGCAGCTTCAGTGCTGACGGTGATGATGCCGGCGTACCCTGCACAGATCGAATTGGGCCCACATCCATGCACGCATCAACAAAGCCTCAGACAACCAACTGCACGGGAGGCTATCATCAGGTAAAACCTTCTTCCCTCTCCAGACACAAAACCTCCTGCTGCCGTCCTCTTTGTCATTTCTGAGCTGACTACTTCAAGCTCATCTCAAAGCTCTTGATTTCCACCCCCACGATATCCTTTCGAAATCTCCCCTTACCCATTCTACCGATTCATCCAACTTTGGCCATTACAATGGACTCCGAATACGACTTCATCGTTGTCGGCGGCGGCACTTCTGGGCTTGTTCTCGCCGCGCGGCTCACCGAGGACCCCAGTACTTCAATTCTTGTGGTCGAGGCCGGATCAGAGCACACCAACGACCCGCGCATTCGTACACCAGCCTTTTGGCTCTCGGTTCTGGGATCAGCTAAATTTGATTTGGACTACAAGACCGTTCCCAGGTAAAAATCACAAGTAACAACCTCCCCCTCATGGAAAGATCAACCACTAACGCAATCCTCGCAGAAAGGTCTTGATGGCAGGGTCATCCCTCTGTCACAAGGCAAGCTTCTCGGTGGCTCCAGTGCTATTAATGGGCTATCGTTTGTGGCCAACTCCAAGGCTGCTGTTGACGCCTGGGCCGGCTTTGGGAATCCAGGGTGGGACTGGGAGACTTTGGAACCCTACTACAAAAGGTTTCATACTCTCGCAAGCCCTTCTGCCGCCGCCAGCGAGCACCTGCGCCTCTCATATGTCGCTGAAAGCATTCATGGTCGTGACGGACCAGTTCGGGCATCCTTTCCGGAAGAATCGAGCGACCCGCTTCCATCCGCGTGGGTGGACACCATTGGAGCTCTGGGCTATACCGCCTCCGGTGATCCCTTCAGCGGAAAGTTCTCGGGTGGATATATCAACGCACTGAGCGTGGACCCTGTCTCGCGCACGCGCAGTGATGCGGCGACGGCATACTTTGAACCTGCAAAGTCACGTCCCAACCTCCATGTCGTGACAGATGCGCTTGCGGATAAAATTCTCTTCGATACAACCGGTGCGGTTCCGAACGCTATGGGAGTGTAAGTTCGGAAAAATGACACCACCTTCACTCTGAGAGCTAGGAGAGAAGTCATCCTGGCTGCTGGCGTTTTTGAGTCGCCAAAACTTCTGGAGCTTTCTGGCATCGGAAATAGGGCTCTACTCAAGAGTCTCAATATTCCAATCGTTGTCGAGAACTCAAATGTGGGCGAGAATCTTCAAGACCACCCCGTCTCTAGCGTGAGCTTTGAAGTTGAGGATGGTGTCAAGACTATCGACGCTCTCGCTCGTCAGGAGCCAGAAGCTGTTGGTGCTGCCATGCAAGAATATATGACGCACAAGTCTGGCCCCTTTGCTGTAGGTAACTTCACTGGCTCGCTCCTACCGGTTGTAGACTTCGTCGGGCCCAAGGGCCAAGCAACCCTCGAACAGCTCCTCAGTCAGATCAAGGCTTCAAACATGGATATCATAGCGGGTGACTTCACCCCTTACCATACCTCATTCGTCCACTCGCTACTCCAAAATCCAGCAGAGGCAGTAGGAAATGTGTTTATGTATGCGGCCTGTGCCAACGTCAACCCTGCCCAAGCTGGAGCCGACATTATTGTTAAGGAAGCCAGTCAAACTCCTGCCAGCTATGTCACAATTTGTGCTGCGCTGTGCTATCCTCTCTCCCGTGGGAGCACCCATATCACATCTTCCAACCCCAACGACAAGCCTATCATTGATCCTCGATATCTAGAACATCCTCTAGATCTCGAGGTACAGGCCCGTTTCCTGCGGTATGCAGAGACGATCGTGCGCAGTGAACCTCTCAGCAAATACATCAAGCAAGATGGACGTTGAAATCCAGGGGCTCCGCAGATCTGAGTGATCTAGAAGTGGCAAAGCAATATGCCAAGTTGTCGGCACTAAGTTGCTGGCATCCCACCAGCACTTGCGCTATGCTGCCGCGTGAACGCGGAGGTGTGGTAAATCCTCGACTCTGTGTCTATGGTGTTGAAGGCCTCCGAGTTGTAGATTCCAGCATTATTCCGCTGGCCACTCGCGGAAATACGCAGATGACGGTGTATGCGGTCGCAGAACGAGCAGCGGACCTCATCAAGCAAGATTATGGCTTGGGAAACTGATGGGTTATATTTTCCGCCCCCTTGCAACCTCTTTGATATAACCAGGCACTGTTTATCAAATATACAAATGTCTGATTGGCCTTCTCGAGCAGTGCAGCTTTTCTGGAACTCTGGTACCATGTCGACCAGTTTCCAGGTTCTCTGCCGTGCAAAATCGAATGTGTGGTTACATCAAGGCAACTGTCCTGATATGTTCAGATATTAGATGACTGGCTGGCCGGGGTTTGCGATGCCTATCTGGCTTTACTTTATAGTCCAGGTAGCAGGACTGGATGCCTCTCGAATCTTACCGTCGGGAAGTGTCCCAACCCCACCGTCCTGCAGTCAGTGGGCTGTGCAGACTCATCAATGCGCAAACTTTGAGGGAACTCACCCTTGAGAACCCCGCACGGTATATGGCAGAGACCTCCTTGAATATTCATTGTCCTCTTCTCCATCTCAGAGGTTCGTTGCAGCACAATCATGGCGGACCCCCTTTCGATTCTTGGAGCTGTCGTCTCAGTGGCAGGATTGATTGACATCTTGTCTCGAGCTATCGGCGTTATCAACGACCTCCGAGCGCAATATAAGGATGCCGACTTGATGTTAATGAGCCTCAAGAGTCAACTGCTCGTCTTGCGGACGGGCTTAAGCAAAATCTGGGATTGGGCCGAAACCAACCCGACAAGCACTCACTACCAACTGTTCATGGATCTGGACTCTGTCATCTTGTGTTGCCAGACCCTCACGAGCAGGCTCGACTCTCAGCTGGTTGGTCTTCAAAGAATTGCCGCCGCCTCACTAAGATGGGGAGACTGAAACTTGTGCTGAATGGACGCAACCTTGACGATATCCAAAAGATGATTGAACGGCAAACAAGCGCCTTGACGCTGCTTCTTACCGCCTGCAACACCAAATCCTTATCAGAACAACAAGAGCTTCTGAGCGTCTCGGCTGTACGAACCGTTATCAGCACGGTGGAGCACGATTCCTCGAGCCTCATTGTGCACGACGATAGGAGCTCAATCTGCACTGTCGAGACCGACACCATGTCAAATGCGGCCGCAACGTTTTCATTTGACAGTGAACTGGTGCCTTCAAGAGTATACGATCGAGCCTGGCGCTCTACCATGTTGACCAACGTGATGCCGCGCACCCGTAGAACACTATCGGACGCAACTACCATTGTGCCACCGGAGGCACCAATGCTGGTCCCAATTTATCTGGACTCAGAGACACAGAATGTCGAAAACAAACCCCCTTTCGCCTTGGCCGGAGTAAAGGAACATAAGATCCTGCTGATAGGTGAGCCCTTCCAGTAAAACTGGACAACGCGATTCTTGCTTCTGGTTGGGCTAAAGCTCTGACTGATTCCACAGGGGCCGGAAACTCGGGCAAAACAACCCTACCTCGACAAACGCAGATTATGTGGGGGAATGAGGATCAAAAGCCAACCCGAGAGGAAAAATTGCATTGGAAAGCTGTCATCTTTCGAGATTTCTGCCGCTTCTTCATCGTGCTACTCCGGGACAGAATTGAGGGTCTCGATGAGACGCTGACCTACCCGCCCACCGAACAAGACCTCCTACACGTATCTGTACAGACCGTGTCCTTCACCAATCATGTCTTCGACGTTGGTCACAGCCGTTACTCTGTGTACGATGTCAGCGGAGTGCGGTCTCAAAGAAAGAAATGGACACATGCTATCAAGGATGCCGATATTGTTTTGTTCCAAGCCCCGATAGGGTCATATGACGAATGCCTTTATGAGGATAAGAGTACAGTAAGGATTGCCATTTATTTCCCCAAAGGGGTACAGGCAAACCAACTAAAATTGTCTCGCTCTCTAGCAACTCATGCATGAGTCCCTTATGCTCTGTGAGTCTGTCGTTAACTGGCACCTGTTCTCCGACAAAAAGATCTTCCTCAACTTTACAACGGCAGAAATTTTTGAGCGCAAAGTCCAGTCAGGAATCAAGCCACTCGCGGATTATCATCATAAGTTCGACGGCAACCCGGCAGGGGAGTCGAATTTCTTCTGAGGACTCGTGCGGTTCAAGCTTTGGATAGAAAGTGGGGGGACAGTCTTAATCTCGACAACCACCGAGAAACTTTCCTTTAGATTATTATCACCGTCCATGAAACTTGCACTTTATACCCTGTTCCCCGAGTCTCAGCTCTATGCTGTCCAAGACTGCAGTGCTGCCATCCTCAGACCTTCCCCACCCCGAAACATACCCGTCAATGATAACATCAAGGCACTGAAGACTTTGTGCATGTAGGAGAGTGGCGTCAATAAGCTGCTGGGGACTGAACTGAATCCTCCATGTGGACAACAAGTCCCGGCCATTCAGATGAAACCTCGACATTTCAAGGTTGGGGAGGATTTTGTTGATTCGGACCAGAATGTCTACTTGCATGGGAGTAGTCTCTCGAAGGTCCAGAGATCGCACTTTCTCGAGTGAGAATTTCCGCTCGTCAAAAGGATGAGCATGCACAATCTTTGTGAGGATCATGGATTCGATATTGGGCGCCGCCCGAGAAAGTCCGCCAAGCCAAGGGAAGATAATCCCGTATTTCGTATCCCAGTAACTCAGCACAACCTTTCTCAGGTGCGGCATGGTATTGGGAGGGGAGAAGATAAAGAAGTCGTCGCAATCGATGGTAGCGTAGATACTCTCGAGGTTGGGGCAGAGAGTCACCAGGAAGCTGATTGGAAGGTTCCGGTCCATCGTTTCCAGACCGCCTTTCTCATACTTTGCGAAATGAGGGTCTGTATTCTCATCGCTGGTCAGGCGATCTCTGAGGCTCTCGACGCGGTCTCGGTAACAGGCTTCCACTGCTGGTGGACAGGGTGTATTTTCCATGACCAGCGGAGCGATGTTGAAGAGATCGAGATGTCGGACATGCCGCGCCAAGTCGTGCTTGCGGATGATTAGGGTTCGTGCAAGAAGCCACCATTTGCGGGGGTGCGGCCAGTGGTACAGATGGGGTGTGGCGATGGCGTTTAGGAGACGGGACGTGAGGCAAAGAGAGATAAGCGTGCTGGTGTTGGCGTGGAGGCGGTCTTCTATATTCCCTTCCCAATCGCCTGAGAAATTGAAGTTGACATTTTCTTCCTCACTTGGGTCGGTGGTGCCGCCGTGGTGGCAGAGGGACTCGACGATCGGGAAGAGAATCTCTACGGGGAGGTCCTGGAAGACGACCATGCTGCTTGGTTATGGAGTCGCCGACTAGAGATGATTAGTATGCAACACGGCTTGGAATTGCTTTGGGATGTTTATCACGAACCGGTATTCAGTGGAAGTCTGTGGATGGTCGTCCTGGATTTCAAAGAGCGAGAATTGCGTGCAAAGATCAAGGCTATGTAGTGGATCGTTCAAGGCTGTCGGTGACGTTCAACAACGATGCTAACCACCATTACCTACCTAGGCAAGTACGAATACGCTCGACGTTAGCGGGCAGCAGTGCGGGGGCAAGTTCGAATCTGATGGTACAATGCTTCAACAGGCCACAGTTCCCGTCAGGAGCATACCCAGAACACTGGAAATTTGAAGCCTTGATCGCAATTTTGACGGGAGACAGCAGCAGAGAGGGTGAGATGGAGATCATCCCGTAGTTTCCATATTTTAGCAACAGGGCCAGTCCTCAACGCCGTGGATTTCTGCGTCTGGTTGCATTTTGTGTTGTCCGGTGTCCCTCGAGTCAATATTTCAGGAGAGCTCCTACCTTCCTGTCCAGGTCACAGATCTTGACGTTGAATGGCAGGTCTTCACGAGCCTGGCAGTTCAAAAGCTTCTCCTTGGCAAGCTAAATGCCAACACCCAGCCCGCCTTCGAACTACTGCAACACCTGTGCCAGAGCTGGACCAAACAAGCAAGAATGACAACCGTCTTTCACGTGCATTCTCAGGAAGTGGACACCGTGCTCCAGGCATGCACTGGTATACCACGGTTCAGAGCCCTCCTGAGATCGATCCCTCCAGGGCTCTGACTCTGCTCGCGTTTTTGCCAGGCTTTTCCGCAAAAGACCGCAACGCTCTCCAGCTTCATCACCGCACTGCTCCGAATTTTGACGATATCTCAGACCATTATACCAGGTTTGAGGAATGTGCACTCAAACATGTGATGGGAACCATGGTGAAGCTGCAGTACGAGGTAGACAATAACGGAACTGTGGGGCGGCGAGCAATTTGAAGGTCGAGTAGTCGCTGTGTCCTCGATATGTGCACGGCAATTGCAAATTGATCATGTTCATCAAAAGACTCCGATTATGGTGATGTCGGACAGCCACTCAAAGGTAAGCCTTGCGCAACCATGTTTGTAGGCGTTGATCACAAGCAGCACAGGAAGGACGACGACGCACCGGAAATGTCGAAGGTCGAGGAGATTTAAGCGAAATTTGTAAGTTGTTGTGCGTGTGAAGTCTTGCGCTTGGGCTGGTCACGAACCTCTCACATGCTCCTGTGGTCCGAGTAATGAAGTTAAACTGAAGTTACTCCGCATTTTTTCACGGTAAGCTTCCATTCTCATTTTGATACACAATGGGTCAGTGGCTGTCCCTGCAGAACTAAGTACGCCACATTGGATGGCCAAGCGTGACTCGACCAAAAAGTAATTTCGTCGACCGAAACCTCTTTAAGAGCTGGTCCTCTATCTATATTGCTCTTTATTCCCTCGCTTCCTTCTGCATCTACCGTTTCCCACACACGCTCAGTGAAGGCTATCCACATAACGCACACACCACACCTCAGCTATTATGACAGTCACATCATCACAGATGGCGCAGAGTAGCGTTATTGCGCCCGAAGATGCTCGCGACCTGCGATCCCGAGGCCTGCTTCTCGATGACAGCAAACCAGGATGGTGCCGACTTCACAAGCGCGCGATATTTGGATTCGATTTCCACGACCCCGACGTTCAAAACATACCGCTGATAATCGACCCGAACTCCGCGGCCGCTTCCGATGCGTTCGGGTGCATTCCAGAGCACGTTATCTCACGTGAGGCCTTGATGGATGCCGGACTTAGTGACGCCAGGGCTGATAGCATTTGGCATTTGTGGACCCACCGGCAAGCAGAGAACTCCAGTTGTGAGACTGACCCCGATGAGACAGTGTTGCAGGCAGACTTTCTGAAGTTTGTCCTTGATCAGTTCCTTATTGATCTTGATGCCAGAGGGGAAGACGATGATGAGTGGTATAGAAGTCTTGAGCAGTATGGTCTCAGCGAAAAACTCATAGAGGCTTTTATGGATCCCGACTGCAGATACCAGCGTCTTGATGACACCTGTCACTACTGGGTTACGGACACGATTAGGATGTGTTACACTTCACTTCAACTTAGTGCAGAAAACATCACGTTACCGGGCAAGAATACTCAGCGTCAGGGAGGGTCATCAGTCACCACCACTCCCAGTCAAAGACACTGATCTGTGTCTGGTCTTCATAAGCCACTAGTAAAGTCTCTCGTCAGCAGCAAACTAGGTTTGGTGGTTTTTGGTCATGGATGACGTTTTCATGTTGTGGTGGGAGTCATGTGACTGGGAGAAACTGTTTGGAAGAGAGATAAAACGCTTGGGTCGCTCCTATTCCCAGTGACTCACGTCCGGGGTTTGGTTGTGGAATTATGGGCGAAAGTCATCCTCAATCTGGTTTACGAGATCTTAACCATGAGAGAAAGGAATCTCCACCGGGCCCATACATATCGAGAATTGAACTCTCTCCCCACACGCAATCATATCATCGCAAGATTGATTCCATGTATGGTTGCTACAATATTTTCCTGCTACTCTAAAATTACGCCTTTCACTCCTTTATTGAAAGAAAATGACAACGCCACTAAGCAAAATTCTCACCGGCACGTCTCGAAAGAGTTCTAGCACTCGAGGGCTAATCTGGTGGAACTTGGATCAGGTGATTTACAAACCAACGCCACCAGCCCGCCACTCAGCATTGCCCTCCGATCTTGACCTGTAAGCACCTTGCAGACCGATATCCAGGTGATCATGTACACAGAAAAATAAAGAGTGTACAACCCAATGATGTTTTCGTTGTCGCACAAACTAGCTGCCAGAGGGGGCGGCTAAGGTACTCTTGAGATCTCTCGGCATTCCTGTAGTCTTTTTCGGGTACGAGCGCTGCCATCTGTATCCAATCTGATAGCCGGCATGAAATCAACACCACATCCATCATTCTCAGTCTCAATAATGCCGCTTCTTTGCCTCACACTCCCCTCGAGAATTGGCGTCTTCATGGCTAACCAAGATGTATAGCACCCCTGAGCTGAACTGCCGCAAGGTAGCTCACGTCGATGTGTACACTACTGACGCAAAATTGAAGCGAAACACAACCACCAGACATCGCTAGATATTAAAATGGTCGCATAGACCCGATCGATAACCCAAACACCAAGATTGATAGGCGCCTCTCTCACATGTCTTCCTTTTCTTCCTTCTCACTCTCGTCTCGCGCTCCTTTGCAGCCCAGACTATCATCCCTCCAACCCCAAACCATCAACTCGATAGCCTATCACAAGCACCCCTTGATCCTAGCTCTAAATTCCAAAAGGAGCAAGCATAATGCCTCCTCCATAGGTGTATACAAAAGGAGTTTGATGTCAAAATCGATACGCCGCAGGCTAGTTCCCCAGAAACCCGAACCTGGACGCCGGGACTTGACACGGCCCGGGTTGTAACCCTCCTCTCTACTCCCTTTCGACCATGATGGCGGTGAGATTTTGGTCCAAAAGGGCAAACAGTTTGGGGTGGGAGGGGGGTGGAGTGAGCCGGCACTGGACTGGGCCGCGAAGTTGCTTACCTACGGTCTGTCAGCATGGGACACGTTCCCCAAATCTCTCAACCTGAGCTGGCTGGCTCGCTGAAATCTGACAGGCTGGCTGGCCAAGGTACACAACCTGCGGCGAGGGCGGCGCAAAGTTTGTCCTTTTGTTCTTTTTGCATCTTCTTGGTTATTTTATGTCCGATAATGGACGGAAAAATGAGAGCAGAAAAAAGAACTTGACTGAGAGAATATTTTTGCAAGACATGTCGTTCAGATTAGGTCGATTCATGGGCTGCAGAAAGTATTTGCAGTATTTCTCTTTGCTAGTTCTTGGCTGTCACGTCTCGAGACCGGTACGCCTCTTGTTTGCGACTATATGCTACAAACTCTGAAAATCATGTAATGGTTCAGATGACAACCAACTTGACTTCAAAGTGTCAGCGGTGATAGGCAACATCAATGTGTATCAATGTGCTTGCCCCAGGCCAACGCCACGGCGGATCACTTCTTGGGATTTGCTTGATCGACTGTCTGAATCTTGGTTGGGATCGAGCCAAGTCGGTGATCTGTAAGCCAAGTTCGTGATGGGCGCCAGACAGTGCTTGGCCTGGCATCCAGGACGGTGGCACGCTTGGATGGTATGTCTGCATACACTCCTGGCATTGCAGATGTCAGATCTCACATTCTGACAATTATTGCTCTACAGATGCGAAAAGTCCGAATCGATACTACTATCCCTATTTGTAGTTTTCCTTATCAGTACCACCCGCCATCACTGCCTTTCGCGTAGGTATTGACAAAAGGAGCTATGTCAGATCGAAAGGGAGATGGCAGAACATGCCAAGATCCGAACAACGAGAGAGGCTTGCAGTATCAACGCGGCGCTCTCGTCTAGACGCCCCGGTTCCAGGGATCGCAACAGATGACGGGGTAACACAATACCGGTGAGCCTAATACGTGGTGATGCGGCAAAGGCTGAAGACATAAAATCACCAGGGGAGTTGGTGTACGAAAATTAAACAGTAGATTATGATGAACGAGATGTAAGACCTCGATGTCTTTTCTTTTTAGTCCTCCATATCACGTATGATATGTCGCGACCAGGACGTTGATTCCATGCAATGTCGCTCCTCATAAAAGTCATAATCTTAGAAGTTCGCCACGAGTCATCAGATAGCCCCCAAGAAGCAGTCCAAACAGTGATACAGGTCCCTTCCATGCACCACCCAATGAAGCAATCGACCGCGTGGTCTTAAACGAACGAAGAAAACGAAACGGTAAAAGGGGTATCCAAAGTAAACAAACGTCGTTTTGAGCGTAAAGTTGTGTGTGACCCATATCCTATCCGGGACTCCTGGCCAAAAGAAAAGGAAGCAGATAAAAAAACACAGATTATTACAATGGACTCGGAGAAACCCGGTCGATATTGGACCTCCCTTCTCTCGTAAGATCCTCCATGCTGGTAGTCTCCTCTTTCGTATTCTTGCTGCTGTGGTGTCCTACCCACTTCCCGACTCCCCCGCTCGGCCTTCCCATTCCGTCCCTCCGCAAAGTGTGATGGACAGACTGCTTGTGTCCATGATCGGTAATCTCCACGATGCTGATTGTCCTGCTCCTACACGATGGGGGAAGGCTGAGCAAGATGGTAGTAGCGAAAGACTTGCATGCTGCCCAAGAGGTGACAATGTAGATAATGGCGTTCCAGAACCCCTGGAGCGGCAGCACAAAGGCCGAGGCAAAGAACAGGGGCTTCGAGATGGCTCCGCCGTGGATCATGCTGTACACGCGGTTGGCCGAGGAAGGAATCCAAGTGATTAACAAGACACTGAAGAAGAGAATAGCGCACTTGAAGTACGACCAGGTGGCATTATTGGTTTCAAAGTTACGTCTGCGAGCGTGGAAGTTGGGGGAGGATGATATTTGCGTCGTGTTTATGGCTGTGCTCGTGGCTCGGTTGTGCTTCTGGTTTTGGATATTGCTGGAAGTCGATGTTGAGGCCGTTGGGCTCTCCACTTGTGCTTCGATATCGTCTTCGAAAGAGTCGCGCTGGTTGTTGGCATTCGTGTCGGCCGAAATGGTGACAGAATAGGACACGTTGGGATCTCTTGCCGGGCCCGGACCAGAGATGGCATTTGCCGTGGCGATAGGAAGAGGGGCTCGAATGAACTCGGTCGTCTGGACAACTTCGGTGGTCTTATAGTTGAAGGCCGAAGAGAATTCGTTTGCCGTTGGAGAGAAGGCGTCATTGCCGACAACTGTTCCCGTCACGGTACCTGTCCCTGTCCCTGTCCCCGTTGAGCTGAAGTTGAGCATCTTTCTCCGCTTCATATAAATCTCCCGGCCGCAGCGCGTATAAATTGCCATTGTGACGACGATGGCGACCCTACATTATTCGTCAGAAATTATCTCTTGAGAGGATGTTGGTAGAAAGACAATATTACCAGACAGGTCCATAGAAGAGCACAATTCGATAGATCTCCCAAGATGGCCTCAACCAGCACCAAAGAATCGCATTGCCGTAAGGTCGTCCCTTGTCAGGAGTTGACACAAAAAGGAAGGTGAACCCGGGAATGAAGGGCATGCCGTAACATAAGAGAAAGTATGGGATTTCCATTCTCCTCAGCATTCTGGCGTCGTACTTGTGGTAGAATGTGAGCCACACATTCACAGCCATGGCGAGGGCCCAGTAAGCATCGCCCTGTAGGAATCTTGGCTAAAGTGTAAGCGTTGAACGGTGATGACAAGAGGGGGGGGGATAGACGGAGAGGCCTTACACTTGAATCAGGAAACCCTGAAGCTGGCATCCAAAGGAGTCAACATCATGCGTGTAGCTTCTCGTCATCAGCGTCGCGACGTTCGTCAACATGTTTCCAAAAGTGGCGTAAAAGACCATCCGGTTGATGGCGCGCTGACGAAACGCATCGGAAAAGGAGAAGGTAACAAGGACGAAGACGCATCCAACCAAGGATATGGCGGAGCAGCCTCGCTCAATGGCGATGATGTCGTCTCCCTCTCTATCTGTGAGCCCGTTCATTGTTGCTGTGAGCGATGTCCACGCCTGGGCAATCTTGAATGGAACTCAAGGATGAAACCCACACTCAGGCGGATCACCACAGCGGGGCGGCAAGCCGCATATGTATGGATCTGTCCCGGCACTTGAGTGAGAAAGAACGGGGAGCTGACTGAGGCAGTCCCTCGTGCTAGTGCGGCCGGAAGTGTCCTAGGCGGCAGAGATGCGGGAAGCAGTGAAAATAGAGTTAGCAAAAGAAACGGGTGCCCTCCATAAAGAGGCCAAGATGACGCTTATGAGAGATCTGAAGGGGGCTGAAGAGCAGCCAATGTCAGGCCTTATTCCTGCACGTATGGGGCTAATAAAGATTGGCGAACACCAACAGCCAGGAAGGAAACTGGGGAGGGGGTATCCATTTCCTGGGCGAGTCCGGACTCTGGAATATTCGTACTGCGCTATCGAATCTCGCAGTTGTGCCTCTCAACCTTTGCTCCTGCAAAACAACTCAGGCTTGTCGATGCTCGAGGGGTTTTGGGGAGGGTGTGTAATACCGGTACCCCCCTCTTCCCTCGTCTACTTTCTCAGTGACCTCAATCATGGATCCTCTCTCTGCAGCCAAGAACGCCACACGATTATGGATGCAACACCGAGTCTGCTGTATCCTGGTTTTGGTGTGCGCTCCCGCAGACCTGGTTGAAAAAGTCGTCCGAGGTTTGGTCTGTGCCGACGCTTCCTGCCCTCCTCTTGTGCTCTTTCAGTGGTCACAGCCGACCTCTCGCAGCCAGCACTCCAGCGAAACCGGGCTACGCTTCGCCAGTTTCGGAGTTTGCGCAGTCGTGGGGGAACATGACTGCAGAGGTTGCAGAGGTAAGAAGCGCGAAAGGGCCATCGACAACTGTTGAGCAGGTCGGCTGTTGGCTTGGCAACACCGAACATAAGAAGCAAGCAAGCGAATGACTTGCATCTGTCTTGCGGCTGGATCGGGCTTGAAAAGGGGAATGACCACGAGCCGTTGCGATACTGAACATCTCCATCAAGCACGAAAAGCGAAAAGAAAATTTGTTAGGGTCACCGTTATGCACTGGGATTCCCAGAACGCCGTCCAGACAGCTGAGCCTATTGGGTACCCCTCGTGATCAAGCCTGGGAAACGAAAGAAAAGCGACTTGGCCAACTTGGTGATAGCGCACCCCCCACTGCCCCTCCTTCTTTCCCACAAAGAGATGCGTCCTGCCACACCAACCTCGAAGAATCCTGGAGCCTGATATGCACTTCCGAATACAGACCACAAGAACCATCTCTGTCTGCATTTGCTGTTGATAGAGGCTTGAGCTAGGCTGAATAGACTTAACATCTTACTAAGCAACTGCATACCGCGGAGTAAGACCGTCTCAATGTGTCACAACTATCGACAGGGCTTGATCGTTGAAGTCTTCATCATGATGCCCTTCACGGCTGCTGGCGCCTGTTATGGCTGTCGTGGAAGAAGAGATGAATCAGGGCCACGATGTATTCATAAAGGGGTTGTTGAAGATTGGTGCTCGCGCCGGAGTCTGTCGTCCGGCAACCCAGACTGGTAGGCATTTCGCAAGCATCTCGTTCGCAGCGAATGCGCGCCACGGTCGTTTGGAATCTGGTTCAGAAACAACACCATTGGAGTCGCACGGCCGGTGCACAGACGAGACCACCATCTTCATCCCCGGTCGGCATCGCTGTTGGGGAAAGGTAAGAAGCCAAGGGGGTGACATTCCGCGCTACTTGGCTTCTTGGCTGCTTGGCTGTTTGGAGAAATCTTCAACAGACAGGACCCTTCCACTTTTGCATCCCATGTGGTCACCGGCCGCCATCGATTCTTTTTCTCTTCAGTGTGTCTCACCGCCATGCTTCGAAATCGAAGAATTGCGTCAATGCGGCGCCAGCCGCCTGCAGGTGACGGATATTCTGCTCTCGATAACGATTCGTCACAACTCAGAAACCACCACGCCGTAACCCCCCTCCTTCTGAATGCATGCGATATGGTTTGATGCAGTGTATTCGTAGGACGACATGGGAAGGGATGACTGTCGAATATTCCAAACAGTAAATCGTATCTTCTGGATCGAGTCAGCGTGTCCGATTGTTCAGTCCCTCGGAAACTGACTGAGGCAATATTTTCGGAGTCTCGTTGCATACCGCCGGTGGCCTTAAAGCTGACCACCGTTAGGAGGGCACAACGTAAAGAATGGGCGTGAATGGCTGATTCCTCACTGCTTGAGTTGAGAGGCAGCTGCACCAGGCATTGGCTGAAAGCTTGCGACGCAATCCTGCGAAGTAATCTCTTATCGATTTTTCACCTGGTACACAAAAGCTGTGCCTCTGACGGGCTTCCCGCCAAAGGAGAAGAACCGTGTGTGCTTGCTGGTCGTTCGTAAGTTCGTACGCCGGCTCTCTTCCCACTGGTGCTCTGCGGAGCGGTTGCCGCATTGTTGCAGGTCTATGGTAATTGAACGCTTTTGGATTCTGGAATTGGGGATACCAATTGGTTGGTTGATAATTCATACACACTCAGGCCGATGTTGTCGAGAGGGACATTGGAATGGGCCCAGAGGTGCAGCTTGCAGACGCGACGTGCAGATGCGAGCTCCCCAAAAACGACTCCCGTCTCTCCGCACGCTGTCATCTCCAGAGGTTATGCCGCACCCAAGCTTGGGTAGTGTGGTAGTCGAGCGAGATCGAGTCCGAAAGTATTGCGCCTGCGTTCGGATTCGCGAAGTGGGTGGGATGTTAATTTGTGACGGGACTGGTGGTTGTTCTTGGAATCACTTGTTGTTCTGTGAGGAGCTGTCCCCTGGCGTCTTTTCCAAGGTGGGAGTGCACTGATGGCTAGCGGTGCTCTGGGGGCTGGCGACAGCACATCCCCACCTGTCCCGCATGTGGGGATAACTGACAGCCAGCACGAACAGGGGCGACTTCTCCACAGACCTCCAATTCTCCCCGTCTTGTCATTCCCCATTCATAACGACGTCTCTTCAAAATTTTCACCACTTCGGCTTCAGAATTGACGGCGACTTCAATGTACCGGCTAGGTTCGAAACGGCCTGGCCCAACGCTAATGCACGTCCCGGTACCTGAAAACCCCCGCCTGCCATATTTCACGCATGTCTGGTTGACAAATGACAACCTAAGCAGAACACCCAAGACCAACAACGCTGCGGTTCTCCTCATCAATTGATTTCCAGATCTAGGGCATTCGCCGCGCATCTTAAATGACCTCGCCCAGTTGGGAGTAATATCATCGTCCATTATGCATACAGACTGCTCGCACCCCCCTCCATTCAACTGTCAACAGACAACCACAGAGTCGCCATGAGCGATTCCCAAGAAAGCTTGCTTGTGGTTCCTGCAGCGTTGAGTTGTTGTTGATATCGAGAAAATAGTCTTCCCGGTTATCGCGTCACATCGTGAAGTTATCGAATCAAATTGCCAGCCATTTACTTCATCCTGTGCCGTTGACAAGAGTCTAGGAATGGACATTCATATCGAAACTCCCAGGCCTTCAGTTGATTGTCAGCCATATTTGTAGGATCAATAAAGTGAAAAAGAAGGCCGAGCTCCAGGCCTCGACCCTTTCCTCTTTTCCCCTGGCGTTCTCCCGGTTACATCGACTGGTTAATAATCATCTTTCCCATCCACGCCATCACCACACTCCCGAGCGCGAAGTGGAGTTACGCTACGAGCCGTTTGCCTTCTCTTTAGCGTACCTTACTTGTCATACTCAGTGCCGAAGAGAAGTTGACGGGTCTCGGCAAGACTCACAGACCTCTTTTATTCACTTCCCAATGCCCAAGCGTTTCTTGTCCATGCCGGTCTTGCTGCCTCTGTCACAGCACTAGCAAGCGATGGTCTGTTAGAGGTCAGTTTTCATTAGGTACGGTCTGTTCTGGATTTTGAAGTTGCCCGCTTGATATGTTGGTTGCTCCTCGTCTTTCGGGGTTGCTCAACACTCCGAACCGGCGAACAATCCTCCAAGTCCAATGACTTCCAAGTTCCAGCTCCTGATCAATGATGGTTGGATGAGAAAGCTCTCAGTTACTGGATTTGCCGTTACCAAGCCACTACCTAAGCTCAGGGATTCGCCAACTTTCCATGGGGTAAGTGCAGTTGGAACTTGGAAGCGGGTGCCAGCTTGGGACGGGGCTTTAAGTGTCTGTAGGCGTCGAGGCCTTAGACTTTTTTGTGACAAAGCTCACAAGACATTCAAACATGATTGCAGTTGCTCGAGATCTCATCACGTCTATGTAGCTTTTGTCAACAGTCTCAGGTTCACGCAGAAAATGAACTCTATTGGGTTCAGCAACAAACAGACCAAGGCATTTATTTCGTCAGAGAGCCCAAGTTGACCAACCTTCTTTTCTCCTGATGGACTTCGACAAGAGCTAACCCTCTGTCTGATCTCTACATATCATCGAGTTTACGGCAAGCATTGAAGCTTTCCATATATGTCACATGTGGCGGGATTTTATCATAGCTTTCGTCACCACAACATATTTGCTGCCCAAGATTTGATGGAGACCACGTTACGGAGACAACTGTGCATTAATCGATAAAGCCCTTGATTTGTTAACCGCCTCTCGGATTTGCAGACGCTTTTTCAGCCGAGAAGCAAATAATCTGGGACAATGAGCCTACTTTGACGAACAACCTCAATGCCATGTCCACCTTGGAAAGCCTGGGTGGCTCTCTCAGTTTCTACGTAGGTAGGGCTCATGAGTTCGCCCAGATGCATTGAATCTATACAGTGGCCGTTAGGATCAAGCCGGTCGAGACTTTTACCTTGATCCCAAAAGTGTAGCGGTCTTGATCTTCTCGGTTAATGCCTGCTCGCTCAGCCCTCCGTCGTCCAGGCTACCATCGCGACGTGCATAGAAACTTTCTGGATATGTTTCCCATCGGCAAAACATTTAATACGTGGCATCACTTTCATCGAGCCGTGCAGAAGACAATATACAGACCTAGATAGGCTTCATTTTGGGGGTTGAGTTGCGAGTGTGACGCCTTGAGTTGTTGGACGGACCTAAGCCCGAGGGGAAAGAGGCCTGGCAAAGAAGAGACTGACTGACAGAGTTATAGAGCTCACACTTTTTTTAGCAGCACCAAAAACATGACGCTTTTATCTTGAAGTTTTGTGCTCACGTCGTGTAGTATTTCCCATTCTCGATGTCGGACCTATCTCGCCATGTCTCACATTCAACACGGGAACGCGCGACGCGTCCACCATTATCGAGGGATGGATGTCTGGAACGGAATGCTGGGAATATTGATGAGCATCGTCAGTCCATTGGAATTGACACAACCATGGGGCACTTAACACGTAAATGCTTGACCGCGCATCGCGTCTACTGTCTTCCTTTTTCTTGACATCACCAACCCCGACCTCAAACTGACTTCTCATCTCCAAGAGTTCAACACTTTGGAAGTCTCTAAACACACCAACAATTGTAACTCCTTGTAAAAATGACCCCCTGGAACTTCTCTCTGAGATCCAAGAACCACGCACACTACCCCCTACCACAAACCCCCAAACAAGCAGTCTTCCGCGAGATGCACACAGAACCGTCTACCCCCGAAGCTCGCCCCCTTGCGACAAAAGAGATAGACGACACCGTAAGCGACCTCGATACCTCCTCTGACGAAGGAAAGTGGGAAGTCGGACACCCAACTTCTCACCACCAACAGGAGTGGCACCAGCGTAACCAGCGCTGGCTGTTCACCTGCGTCCTCCTGCTGGTCATCAGCAATGTCATCACTCTCTTTGCCGGCACCCTCATTGGCCTCATGCGCGTGGATTTGGACTCGGCATGCGCAAAGTACACGACGCAGTGGTGTATGTTGTTTTCTCCCTCTCTTTCTCTCTTTCTGCCACCGCCGCTGACGATGATCACAGCGCCCGTCTTGAAACACGTACCGATCACTTACTCATGGCGGTGGTTCAACGGGTCGTTTATGGAAGAGGATATCTATCGCCAGCCTGGGTCTCCGGAGGTGGATGCTGCTTGGGAGGATCTTGGGTTGGATTGTAAGCTTCCCCTTGATACACACACCCGGAGTTTCGTCCCAGAAAGTGGCCGTGGTACTGTGTGTGACTGGTTGGTTGCTAACGATGGAGTCGAATGCAGCAAACGCTATGGTGATCTCTTACGAAGACGGGATCAAGTCCGGCCTGACGGATGCCCACTTGCAACGAGCGGATAAGTATGGTGGCGGCTTCTTTGTCAATGTGGAGGGACTGCACCATCTCCATTGCTTGGTATGTACCTTCTCCTTGTAGTCCCCCCTCGTCCTGTCCCCTCGCGGCCTGCTCCCGATACGGGCAACATGGGAATCACTGCTGACACGTAGAACCAAAAACTATAGAACCTCCTGAGAAAGTCCCTCTGGTACAACTTCGACTACTACAAGAACCTCGGCACCCACGCCTTTGCCAACGACGAGAATATCCTCTCGGTGCACGTTTGTAAGTGCTCTGTTTCAGTCTCGTTTCTACATGATTCAGCTAACAGGAAACTACTTGAACAGCACACTGCCTTGACACCCTCCGGCAGGTACTAATGTGCAACGTCGACACGGGCGTGCTGGGCCAGGTATGGTACTCTCCCGAGGAAGCAACTGCCTTCCCAGACTTCAAGACCAGACACAAGTGCAAGAACTACGATGATATTAGGAAGTGGGCCGTGGAGATGCAGGTTCGTATTTCTTGCTTTCCCTTTGCCCTTTCCGACTTGTAATTGGGAAAAGCAGAGACTAACCTGGCGCACTTGGGATGCACAGCAACCACCCCCTGAGTCGACCCCCGAGGATTATCTCAAGCCGCCGAAATCGGAGGATATCTTGCCCGCAACACCGTAAACGGGTGAGGGTGGGTGGATTTTAGCAAACTCTCGATGCCAAGGAGGGTTATAATAGATTTTCAAGTTCAATTCACAATCTCACAGCTTTTTTCAACCTCTGGGCAGTTTCCAGCATGCTTCGTGCATGTGAATCGCTGATATGAGTTCTCGTGCAAATTCGTTCAACAGCTTGGTGAAGACGTAATGGCAGATCACACTTGTGTGCAAGAGAGTCAGATGGAAGAAGCTTTTCCGCCCGAAACAAATTCACGTATTATTACTTTCCTCCGTATCAAGTTTGTGTATATGTGTTCCTGCAGTATACAAGAACCACGAGATTTTGGTAAATAGACGCAGACAAAACGATGTCGTCAACAGATAGCCACCCAAATGATTGTTTAGAAACAGAGCTCAAAAAAAAAAAAGAAAAAAAAAAGGGGAACCCAGATGACCTGATGAATGCTGAGAAATGATAATCCGTAACGGAATAGTTGAGTAGTGATTAAATCCACGATGTGTTGCCGTGTAGGGTTGTGATTCTTCCTGACATGGTACTTGTCGCTTTTCGAGGTGGGCTGCCGTCTCATGCTCGGTTTCCCCCGTAAGTCCTTCTCTTATCCGCCTCTTGCGAAGGGCGTGCTGTGCTTGTAGTTGCGAATTGTCTAAACATGATGCTGATGAAATATAGCCGTAACGTTGCCGACCCAATTTCCAAAAAATGCCCGACCCACCCATGACGGCAAAGATATGATATCCTGCCGGTTTGTCATGTCTTTGCTGTTATTTTCATGCCAGAGAAAAAAAAATTCCAAAAAGAAAAAGCTTTCCAACGCTTGTATATCCTGCCGTTCATAAAAAGATTCATCGGGCCTCCATCATGGTATTGTAGGGTAATCCTACTGGGGAACCACGACAGACAGTTGGTATGTCTCGCCAGCCTTGATGTTGGTGATGCGAGGCTCGGCAAGAGTCTGGTTCTTGTGCCTGACGGTCACATCCTGGACATCCCCACGGCGGATATCGAGGTGGAAGGTAGCACCACGGAACTCGCGGGTTACCTTGATGGCATCCCAACTGCTTGGCAATTGCGGCCGGATGATCAAACCTTCAGCATCACCACGCAGTCCGCAGAGACCCTCAATGAAGCAGCGGTATGCCCATGAGACGGTGCCCGTGTTGAAGAGCTGACTTGAGCGGCCAGCGGTCCGTGGGAACTCACGCCAGGCGCCACGGTAGTAGTTGGGGATGTAGATAGGCAGCTGCCCACGCTGGAGGTAGTCAGCCTCACTTGGACCAGGGATAAGCTGCCTTAGCAGAGTGTAGGCCCTGTCCTGCTGGCCTCCAAGATTGTAGAGACTGTAGACATAGAAGACGCCCGCATGGTTGTAGACAGCGGCATTCTCAGCCGAGCCAATGGCCTTCTGTGTCACACGCCCGATGTCCTCACGCATCTTGGTGAACGGTGGGGCGAACATCTGGATCCCGTATGGCGTGTTCAGTTGTGAGTCGACCTGAGGCAACATCCTGGAGATCTGGTGTTTGTCGGCTGCACCGCTGAGGATGGCCCAGGTTTGCGGGTTGAGCCAGATGCGGCCCTCCGGATCCTTCTTGATACCGAAGGTGACATTATCATCTGTGATACCACGGGCAAACCAATCCCCATCCCAAAGATGCTTGTTGACGGCAGCATTGCACTCTTCCGCACCGTCGCGGAAATGTTGCGCCAGCTCGGTTTTGCCTTCGTGTTCGCAGACGCCAGCCCAGAGATTCAGGGCATAAGCAGTTGCCAAAGTAAGCCAACCGGAAACACCTCTCCCCTTGTAACCAACCATGTTCATGGGGTCACACCAGTCACCCTGAGCGATGTAACTGAGGCCACGGTCGTCACGTAACCTGAGAAGCCAGTCCATAGCACGGCTGAAACGCTCGAAGACGGTGAAGTTATCACCGTTGGAAGTGGGCACTAGCTCACTCAACAGGGTGTAATCGCCAGTCTCGGCGAGATACACATCAAGGGTGACGGGGAGCCAGACGCAGTGATCGGTGTGGGGGATTTGGTTGATGTACTTGAGCTCGGCACCCTCGGCAAGCAGGATGCCGTCCGGCATGGCTCCATTCGCCTCCTGCTGTCCGACGGCGGTAATAAACGCCTTCCTGGCTATCTCAGGTTTGATGTAGTTCATGCCCATGTTGTCCTGGAGGTAATTGCGCGTCTGCGGATCCGTGGTGAGACGGTTGACATCGCCATGATAGTACACTTGACGCGGAAGCCAGTTGTTCACAAAGTTGTCCAAGTCCTTGTCGGGTGTTTCAATGCGCAAGCAACCGTGGCCCTTGGCCATATAAGCAGCATACTCATCCGCGGTGCGCGCAAAGGCTTGCTTGTTCAAGTAGCGAGAGCGCATGGTCCGAATCTCGGCCTCATCATAAGCGGGGCCAAACATGAACCGGTATTCGCGCTGCTCGCCTGCCTTAAGCCCGAGGCGGTACTGCACGGCGGCTGTAGGGGTCTCGTAGCGCGCGTCACCACAGGACAGCTGCGGCTCCTGCAGGCCGGACGGATTGTGGAGCCCACCCTCACCCTCAAAGTTTTGTTGGTTCGCTTCGAACGAGTCCGGGATGGTCTCACAGATGAAGTAGGTCTTGTCTTTGAGATACTTGTTCTTGAAGTATTCGGCCGCCTTCTGGTAGGGAGTGACACTGCTGGCAACGATGCCGACGAGATCCGGATTCCACTCTGCAGACTGATTCATCCAAGACTTGTAGCCAATAGGGAAATAGGGAGTCACACTGATCCTACGGGGACGATTCGAGATGTTGGTCACCTTGATGGTCCACAACTCGGCCACGTCATGTGTCGGTAGACCCATCACCATCTCGACGCGGATTCCGTTTGACTCGACGACCCAGGCGACATCACTCTTGCCGGCCGAGAACACGAAGCGATCCGGAGTGGTGCGGACGGGCTCATGGGGAGCTGAGAACAGATGCCCTGACTCCTCGTCCTTGATGTAAACGAAACGGCCGGGATGGTGGGCGTAGTAGTTGGGCTCGGGCTGCATGAACGTTTTGGCTTCAATATTGGGCGAGTGAGCGTACTTGGCCGGTTCGGGCTGCATGAATTGAGCGGTAGCATATCCACGGCAAGTGATCTGGATCATCATCTTCTGGTTCCACAAGAAGCCAGCGGCCTTGGGCATGACCGTAGGACTGGTGAGCTCGTAGCGGTCTCCATTGTGCGTGGGACGCAATATCGTCGCTTCTTTTCTCATCTTGGCGGTTTTGTAAGCGTAACGGCGGCTCCAGTTTGCCGGTATGTCAAGCGGTATGTCGTGGTGGTGCTGGTTGTGGTGATATGGTAGCAGTGGTGGTGTACCTCAGCAGCAGGTGGTGATGTGGTGGTGGTGGTGGTGGTGGTTGGTGTTGGTTAGATTCGATTGGATTATCTTATCGTGAGGATTCCAAAAAAGAGAGAGGGAGAAAAGGGATTGGGCCGATGGGATTCGTGAAGATTGGGGTCCTGGGCCAGCCAAACTTTTGTCAACCTCGAAAGAAGCACGTCCGAAACTCGGAAACGAACAAGGAGCCAACGTCATGGCACACAGAGGGCGGCTCAGGGGGCGCGAGGGAACCTGCGAACCTCTCAGACGCTCAGCTGACCATCCCGTCCCAACATTTCCACATTTCCCACATTTCCCACATCTGCAGGGGCACACTCAACCGGAAGAATTGGCTGCAGAAAATAGCTCACCGCTTCTTTTCCTGGGCAACGAAAGCACGGGATTTGGCAGGCTTGGCTGGAACCATCATTCCATTGTTGCCAGTCACTGATACCACGGAACCCGACAGTTCAGAGACAAGGCAGCTCAGAAGGGATCGTCCTCGGAGCCGTCCCTGTGTGATCGAGTCCCGTCTCGATTATTGGTGGAGATGGCATTATTCTGATTCTGCCGTGCTGTTCGGGTGAAGGTGTTGCGAGAATAATAAGAGGCCGTGGAACCACCGAATTTCCTCCATATTGGCCCCGTGGCTGACACAAAAGTGGTTGCCGACATTTTGCACGAAATTTGTGAAATTTCGAAAATGGAAATGGAAAATGGGCAAAAGGGTGGGGTGGCTGCGGATGCAATTTGCAGCATCCGCCGACCCTCTTTTTTCCTTCTGACAGGGCGACAGGGCTCAAGGAGCGGAGCCGATCAGCGCCCCCCACGCGTGCCCCCCGGGCGTCTCCCCAGGCTAACTCCAGCGCTCTCCAGGGCATTTCCTAGTTGCCCACGCGGGGGAATTGGAGCCTTCACACACTCAACAACTGGATTCGGAATGGTTCACTCGATCTCAAGTAAAAGTTCTTCGCACCAGCTGACTTCTTCTGCGCAGCTCTTCGCAATTCAGCCAGTGGTTTTCCTCTCCAGGACTCCTCAGTGCTCCCCAGCGCTCCCACTCCTTCTTTCTTCCTTCGGAACCGCCAGCCCGTGAAACCGTGAAGCCGGCAGCCAATGCTGGAATCCCGCAACTGCCATTCGTCGAGTTTCAGTCAGATGATTGTGGGAAAATGCACGCTCACACAGCCACCGTGTACCAAGCGTTTTCCCCAAGACGGCGCGTCCGACCGGCTCGGTGTTCTTCAACACGAAGAAAACCGGCTAGGCCGGATCAAGAAGGCGCAAGGAATCTTCACAAAAGATTCCATGGAATTCCTGAGATCGTCAGACATATTGCTCCCCGCTGCGATATTAATTGCAATTGCGAATGGCTTCGCGGCAGAATAAACCCGGGTTTCGAAGACATCGAAATGACATCACGTTGGGTAGAGGTGCAGTCGCTTGGTCCCCACTGAGGGCGACAAGCGAGACGGCAGTTACGGCAAAGGCCAGTTATTCTTGGAAGAGAACCGAGTCTTGGATTAATTGTGCCAGTATGGTGGTATCGTGAATCTCGTCGTTCGGGCTTTGCCTGACAGTGGAGATGACGAAGCAGCAGGTCGAAAACAATGAGCCCTGCGAAGACAAACACCATTCCAGGTCATGGTCTAATCGCCAGTATACCCCTTGTTGACACGACGTTTAGTTAAGAGTACACTATTTTAAAATTTCCCTATTTACTATAGTAGGGGTTCAGAACGACTGGATCGAAACGTCCCAGATCGGCATTTCTCGGAAACGGCTCGCTAATCGTCCCCGCAAAGTCTCGTTCTTGGCATCTGGATGCAACCTGTACCTTGCAGACGCCCTGTGAAAGTGTTGTTTCTTTTTGGTGGTGTCGAAGGTTTGTGATGGAGGGGGAAAAGTTGTGTAGGTTTCATAGGCCTATAGCGATGAAGGCGCACCACCATGTAGGACGATCACGGGTCTGTCTCCCGGCACGGATTCAGGGACAACTGGATGGTGATCCAACCAACACCACTGGGAACATCATTGGTTGGAATTCTTGTCTGACCCGGGACTTTTTCAGGGTCGGTCTTGGCAATCTCGAGTGGTGCCCCAAGAAATGCAATGGCATGCCTCAAAAGATGAAGTTGCATTTGTCCAACCGGCAGGGGCAAGAAATAAGCTGGGGGGGCGAATGATTGAAAAGTCGAGGTCTCCCTGGACAAATGCTGGCGGACGAAAGTCGGTGTGATGTTCTGGTTTTATTGTGAGACATCCGTGCAGTGCGACACCCCTTGTGGACAGACGACACAGCGGCACGACCCAAGCTTCTTTATAGTCACTCGCCGACAGGATCGAAAGATGGACAAATACACAGTGACACAGATTCATATTAAAAGAGAGATATTTGCCTGTTCGATCTCTGGGCATTTTGTCACGAGCCATGGCAAAGAACATGGAAGGAAACGAATGGGGAGAGAGAGCAAGATACGAATAGTGCAGATGCTGATCAAACTCCGATCTCGGAGGCTACTGCGATGTTAGCCGTTTCCACCCACACACCCCACCCCTACATGCTATATACGCGTCCATGGTGGGATCTGGGGCATCAACAGACCGACGGAAGAAATGATTACAGATAGTATCACTAGTGAGAAATTGTTAAGAGGCAATTAGCTGTTCCGTGTGCTTGGGAAGAGGTAAGTAAAGGGGGGAAAGATTTGGTCGGTGGCTGGGACCCGATACCTGCCCATCGTCAATACATGGCGTTTGTGCTTGTATTGAACGACGGCACTGCATGAGCGATCATGAGTCTCTGGTGTTCGAGTCAAATCCCTTTTCTGAAGAGGATGTCGTGAGTCATGGAATCCCAATCCAGAGTGAGAGACAACGTAGTTTGGTGCTTTCCCAGCTTTTTGGTGAGTGTCAAGCGTGGGATAGCCGGTAAAGCACACTCTTCTTACCCACTTGTCAACCTCATACGAAGAACCAATCTAGGAGGCATGGTAGCTTTAAATCGTGGTGCCAAAACATAATTAGAAACATTCGGTCAGGAGTGTGACTTTGGGATGTTAGCTCAGCTGTGGATTGTCAAACCGCTACGGGCTGCCGCCGTCAATAGTCTTTTGATACAGGGAAAGCTTCAGGCTGGTGGAATAAGGGCTACATGAGAAATGGTTGTTTGAACCACAGAGAAGAGAGAAAGTAATACTGGTCTGGTATTTGACTAGATGGTAGAGCCACTTAAGACCTTCTAGGTGATTGATTAGAACGGATCATGATCGAAGTTATTTACAAGCAAGATTCGGGTCGAACTCAGTGTGTACATCCACTGTCGACCATGCTTGTAGGCGAGTTGAACTGCCATTGGCGTTGCGGGGACGTTAGACAGATCTGATTTCTTCATTCAGACGAGTGGATTAGTATAATCGATTCAGATATGACCCTAGACCAGTTGAGTTTGTTTCTCGAGCATGTTCATCAAATTTTCCAAGACGAATATCTATAAAATTTGGGTTTGGAGAACTGATAACCTACCTTGAAATACCAGAGGAGGATGAAGATGGCTTTTTCACAGTGACAGGGCCTCGAATGATGAGCTCGGCCTGTATCTGGAAATATGGCAGGATAGGTCTATGGTCAACACAGCATAGAATAGCTTCAATAAGATCACTCCAAATTCGACAGCTTCACCTGAACCTGGGATGATAATTCGACGAAATAAACACGGACCTAAGGAATTCACTAAAAACTGCTTCTCCAGCATTAAGATCATTCTTTAAGTTACTTATGATGCTTGCTGTGACCGACATATGCTTGAGGGATGTCGAAGCATAAACATGAAAAAGAAAATAAACGCAAAAATATTGAGCCAGGCTGGAATCGAACCAGCTCCTCATTACAGAGGTACGCGAACGTAGAAGCCCTCTACTGAATACACCCTGACAGGTCACCCCGGACGGTTTACTGTCTCCGCCGTAAGGTGTGTACACAGCAGTCGAGTGAGGTCTCCCCCTCCGAGATCGCTTTCACGAACACCGGCGGAAGCAGATGCAAATGTCGTGTCTGTCGACCGGGCCGTGACTCGAACGTGTTGAACGTGTTGAACGTTGAGAAAAGCGGCCGGAGGTGAACCGCACTTCCGTGTGCTGCCAATTACACCAATGGCTCTCGCTGTGGCTTTTGTTGCTAATTTCATGCTCGAAACGAACTCATAACCCCTGGTTCTGGTCAGGGAGGGAAGGTACGGCCATGCCGCTTCAAGGCGGCGACAATGAGTCCCAAGTTTGGGAAGGAGCCATGCTTCCCTCGGTTTGGTTCGTGCCATATTAATTTCTTAACTTCCCTTTTTCTCTTCGTTCCACAATCACGCCTGACTTCAGCTTTCATGCCACCAGCCGCATGTGAGTGTTAGCTGGATCCTTCGAGTTTCTTTTTTTAGCTGACGTAACAAATTTCATCCAAAGTTTCAAGTTCGAATATATCTCTTGGGAATAACGATGACCAATGACCTGGTTTTTCGAGGTGATTATTAGAACCTACCTAGTTTGCTATGCATGATTTCTCGAGAGACCGAATGAAAACTGATAGTTTCTTTCATGATTTACAGGTCGAGAGCGACTGCGCCGTGGAGTTGTCTCGCCCGGACCCAGAGGACACTATCCGGCCCCACCCGAACATGGGCGTCGATCCGAGCTTGTATCAGCAGCCTTGGCCCCCAGTAGCAGATCGGTGTCCAGGGGAGCTGATGTCGTGAGGAGCACTGCAGTGTAGAACACTCGGTGCTTCCACGGAGATCGCTTCTTTAGGCTCGTCTGTTGTGACTAGGAGCCGTAGGCGGCTGTTGAGCACGCGGTAGAGCAGATGGGCCGGGGGGACGACCGCGGTCGACTGAAGTTTGTTGTGTTTGCTGATGCCGCGCGGAAGCCCGATGGCCACCGTCACCGGGGGACTGGCTACCAAGGCGGTTACGCCGCGGTGTTCCGGCCTCCTGCGAAGACAAAGGGGCCATTTTTGGTGCGGGCATGGGAGCTCCGGCGTACCAGAAGCATCAACCATGCAGAGATGTTGGCAATTGCCGAATCTCTGTTGGCTGCACTTGTACGTATTTCTTTTGATCTACCTCCTTGACCTTGACAAGTATCGACATTTCTCTTTCTGTTTTCCTTCTCTCTATACCCCGTATCTCTTCAGTTTCGTCATTTTCCACTCTTGTTCTTGGTTGGTTCCAGCATCAAGGCCTCACATTTGTCATGTCCTACCTAAAGGTTTTCCTTTCATGTCATTGGCCTTAGCAATCGGCGACCAGTAGCGAGACATTGATATGTAGAAACTGCGTATGTGTCCTGTTTGTTGGTTCTAGCTGGTAACGGGTGGCCTCGGATTGTGATGAAAATGCGTTATCCCGATTGTTGTCGAGATAATTTATCAGATGCTGGAACACTAGGGCGTGATCTTTTCTGTTCAACGCCTTCCAGTGAACACTCCACAGCTATAAAGTAGCGATACACATCAAAAGATCTAATGCCACAAACGGCGATAGAGACAGCACGATAGACCACGCATGGGCGACCCGTACGGCGCACGTCCAATATAATGGACCATTAGATCACGCCGGATCGGACCATGCCCCGCAGCTGATTACAGTAAGAGGAGCTGCATCAAGACGAGTCGAGGCTGTCGAAGATCCCGGATACAGCTGGGCATTGATGGACGTGATAAAGGTCAAGAATATGGCGGAATTAATCACAATCCCGGGGAAGATGGAGA